>BMAO01001667.1:0-17188 GCA_019973975.1 Trichonephila clavata | reverse complement strand
TCAGTTTGAAATCTAAGCCGCCAATAGGAGGTAAGAAAAAAAAGAGAAAAAAGGTAAGGAGGAATGCGTGGCCACAAAAAGACAGGAAAATTTGCATCTTAACTCTGTTAGTTTTTATTCTTGTAAATTCTATAAAGTTTTAGGAGTAATGCGTCCGTGAATATTGTTAGTTGAACTTAATATGGTTTCCTTTTGCCATCTGTTGAAGGAGGATAGAAGACAATGGAAACAGATACTCAAAAACACTAAAAATCAATTTCAAATTATGTAAAAACTTCTTATTGGGACCACAACAAAGATTAGGTTTTACCAATTTGTTTCTTTTAAACAAAAGAAAAGGAATTCCCGATTTTTCACAGCCTGTTTCTGGGACAGTTTTTTTCACCTCAAAACATTGATGTAGAAAGAAAAAAACAAGACGTTCTCTCTCTTTAGAGGAGAAATAAGCAAGTCTATAGCAAATATTATTTATGTGCTTGTTGAAAATAATAATTAAGATTTCATTTGCTTAAAATTTAAATAAATAATTTGAATTCGTAAAATTACTTTCGAATCTTTTGATGCTGGACAAATTTTGTTTGAAAAAAAGAGCTTTATTTTTATTATTTTTGCTATTAATTTTAACTGTAATTGGTCCAACTATTCCCTTTTCATAATAAAGGAATAATTTGAGCAAGGAAAAGAGTCTAACGGTAGATTTACCACACAAAGATGATATCTGTACCATCACCCTGGAGTTGAAAACAAAGAAATTTCTTTTCCTTGTTTATTTTATGATTTTCCAAATTTTTACTTCGTGTTAAATGCATTTAAATGGAAAATAAAGTATTCAGTCAAAGTATGAGCAGAAAAAACCTTGTATTATAATTCATACAAGAGTAATGAACTTAAATGCAATTTATCTACAACTGAAATATAATTTAACCCTGTATTTAAAATTAATGGTTTATTAGACAAATATTAAGAGCTGTACTATACTCATACAAAATGCATCAAATTCAGTTTTAAAATATTTGAAATAACAAAATACATTTTCTTAAAAGTGAAAAATAATAAAAATACTTATTAAACTGCTTGATTAATTAATAGTTTTAAGTACAGATTTAATAGCAACACACGAGGACAATTTTGCAATTTAAATCAAGGTCCAGTTGTGAGTACTATACCGGAGCTCAGATTCTATGAAAAAAAGTAGGCATTGAATACGACACTGAAAACATTTTAGTGTTTATACTTTAGAAACATATAGGTGGTTCAACTAATACTAATACTACATAAAATTGATAAACGAAAGTACAAGAATATATTTTCAATTTGATCGGATGTAAAAGGAGAAAATCATATTCTAAGCTTCTCCATTATTTAATTTTGCATTCTGTTACGTCACGGCTTGATATCTAATTTAATTAACTAAGATGTAATTTTAATTTTTCAAGAATATGATTTATCTCTAAATCTCGTCTCAAATTAAAAATTTTTGCGAGATTTTGTACCTAGCAATCATTGTCTTTGACACTGAATCAATGAGGCGTCACTTGGCCATGGTTGAAAATTACAACAGTCCTAGAGTATCTAAGAAATACTTCGTTAATAAACAATCAATACTTTTAAATTCATTATTATTTTAAATAATTCTTCCAAACTCTTTAAAATAAATTTCGAAAAATGTCCATCTAAGAAACTTATGCGTGAGTTAATTCCCCTTGAATTTATAACGGAGATGAATTAAATTTCATGTGAAATGAAATATGCATTACAATTATAATTGATTAAAATAATAAGGTGACAAAAGAGTTCCTTCGAGATTCAATTGAATCTATTATTCAGATTTGTGGACGGGATCCGGTTTTATTAGCCCTAAAGCTAATCAAATGTAGGAAATGAAACTCTACTTTCTCGTAGAAATTATTCAATAAAAATAATTCAATTATTATTTAATCTAAAGGAACTCGTAAAAATTTTTAATTGGAAATTGATGAGGCCATATGTTGATTAGTAATACAGAGTAAAATATACATTACAGAAAAAGAAATTCGGTCGCTTAAAAATATTAATGAATATAGCTTAAGAATGTGTGTGAAAAGTAATTTGGTGGTGATTTCCTTGAAATAAAGAATGAATGAATTAATATTTGATAAAAGGGATGAATTACTTTATTTGCTTGTAAGGAAATCCTTTTTATTAAAATTATTCCAAAGTTTATGAGATATATGTATAGCTATAAATATATTATTGGAG
The DNA here is from genome assembly GCA_019973975.1 of Trichonephila clavata. Taxonomy (NCBI): domain Eukaryota; kingdom Metazoa; phylum Arthropoda; class Arachnida; order Araneae; family Nephilidae; genus Trichonephila; species Trichonephila clavata. The sequence continues at coordinate 14,950 of BMAO01001667.1, read as the reverse complement.
CATTAATTATCAATAACCCTTGCTACCTTTGTGTGTGAAAGAATTTTTTTATTTTTATATTACTTAAAGCAGTAGTTTGCTTTACAACAGTTCAACGTTAATTCAATAAGTTTTTTTAATCTAGGAACATTAAGAACTTTGTGAATTTAGAAAGCAGCATACTAAACATTCCATTGTTGAAAAAATATATCATAAATAGCATTTTCTAAAATGTGAAAATATGAAATACAAGAAATTTTTAAAGAATCACATGTGGAAAGGAAAAACTTTTCACATAGAAAAGAGGTTATAGATGTATAATTTTTTTAAATATAAAAAATACCATGCTTGGTGTGATATATTATGCACAATACTTCATAAGTTGTTGCATCAATGTATTATATTTCCCGTATACCCATCCTAATCAGAATATTAAGGTATCATATAAGTTACACAAGCTGATCTTGACATCTGGAGCAACGATAAAATGAAAAGGACGACACATAAACTGTGATCTGATATTTCTAATGGCTACAGTATCCAAAAGGTCATAGTCAGGAACTCGAGTTCGTGCGAGTCCTAATGCTATTGAAGATTCTGAGGGTAGAAAAACTGATGTACATTAAATCCGAAGAAGCTCAAAGTACTAACTATGGTGTTATGTGAAAGTGAAGACCGTAGAGTTCCAGTTCAGATGTCGCTTTTGTAACTCGAGAGCAGTTCAAAAACTACGAAGTTTATCACCAATAGCTTTCTTGTTGCTTTGAGTGCTATTTTAATAAACATTTACTGGCATTCCTGACTTTTACATTCCACAATGGAGGGTAGACCCTTTAAAAGTAAAACAACCCCTCCTCCTTTGTCTGTACAACGGGATTTTGTTGGTATCACAATCCACAATTGATTCACAATTCGAACTGCATGTCATCAACTTACTGGATATAACTAAACAGGATATCGTTGCAGTATTTTTCATACCATAATAAATTACGCAGAGTTAGTTAAAAAAAATTTTGTAGCTTCGATATCATAAAACCAAACAAATGTTTGATAACTAATGGAATATTTTTAGATGTTCCATTAGATGTTAGAACATTTTTTAGATGCTTAAATGTTTAAACATTTAAAATACTCATCCATTTTTTAATCCGAACATAGCACGGTTGAAAAAAAAGGAAGAAAAGTTGCATTTTTGTACAAAGAAAAATTGCAACAACCGAAAATTTCCAACAGCCTAAAAAAAAACTGATAAAACAGTAACTGCATCCATAAATTGAGCTTACAGCGTTACTCCTGGCAACAATTCTTTACATCGATACTCCAGAAAGATCTCTTTCAAACTTTTCAAAGTGTAGTGAAATTCGGAGTAATGTCCTCGGTTAACGCGATCAGAATGATGGGTCACTATCCCAAAGTCAAATGCATCATCCATATGGATTAACTATTCGCATCCCTAATCTCCTCCAGCCAAATCCTTGGACAGTGTCCTTCAACCAGATTCAATGGTACCAGAGAACCCTTTTAGTGCCAAAGGAGGTTTTGATACTCTTGCAGTTGGGTTTTATAACCGGAAAATTTGTCACAGGGGAATTCCTTACTGCTATCGATAACCATTTTTAACATGGCTTTCCTAAAGGATATTCGAAAATACATGGAATATTTTTCTGCTGTACTTTTTCAAGTACAGACTGGTTTAGTTTGTATTAAAGTCCTTCTAGAGAATGCGTTTTTCTACTTTTATTGTTCTAAACGGACACCCGAGAGAACCCGTTTTCTTCAAGAGAGTTTCATAGAAGAATAGCTGTCATTCATGCAGATAGCAAGCACACTCTTATTTCGTTAAATAATATTTAAGTATATAAAAATAACATTTAAAATACTAGTACTATTACTGTTGTTTTTGAGTTACTAATTAGAATTATAGCAATAGTACTTATTCTAACTTATTTTTATGCATGCATATATTTAATAAAAAATTGAATTAATATTATAAATAGTAAAAAACGCGTTTTTGAAAACGTAAGTATTGTTTATTAAGAATACTAACATTTAATTAAATTTAATTAGTACTGTTGTTGTTATTTCTAATGCTACTTGATCGACAGTAACATCAGATCAAGGTCCACGAATTCATTGCGGCTATGAGCTAGATTTTTACGCCTGTTGTTAGCCCAAGATTCGAACACCATGCAGGTGACAGAACGATTTTGCTTTGTTCCACCCCAATTTTGAGAGAGAATACCTGGGGGGTAATCAAGGGCCTCCCACCTCTCTTCCCCTTCCACCAATCTCACGAGAGAACTTGCGGCTCGACGGCTATTCAGAGTACCCCCATGCCGCAAAGGCACAATAAGTACTTCTACAACATAATGAATACATTTATACAAAAATGAGCTTGCAAACTTTTATTAATAGTCTATTAAAGTAAATCATAAAAACAATTATACTTTATAACATAAAAGGCAATGCACAATGAATGATTGATTCGAATGAGGGGAAAATTTATACGTGATGTTTATATATTGAAAATTATACGCTAATAGTACCATAAGAATTGAATGATTATTCATAAAATACAGACATGAAAGGAAAACAAAATCAATAATGTATTTGACCTATTTTCTTCCTAGAGTTCAGTTGAACGTTCTCTTTGAAAAAGTGACATCTGTCGCTATTGTTCGTGATTCCGTATGCTAGGCATCGGTATAGTCAACTTAGATTGACGGAACTGCGTTTGCACTTTAGTTATACCTTAGCATTGGAATATGTCCTCCCTTTTATTCACCATTCTACATTGCAATGCAAAGTGTGATACAAAAAAAGGAGACTAAGTATTTAGTTTGATGAAAGAGTGGAGTTGGCAACAACTGTTTTGATGACGCCATACAGCTCACCTCCTCTGTCCATGTGGCCATTTTCACCTTAATCGATCTCACCAATGGCGAGTACTACGTCACTGAGTGAACGCGGGCAACTGCATTCTGCCGGAAAAATGTCGAATCAATATCAAGCTGTTACGGGTCTATCCGCGAATCTTTTACTAATCCTCTTGGGTAAAATTATTCTTTTTAACTGTAAGTTCTGTTGAAAACCTTTCTCGGTGAAAAAGACTAGATATAGGAAAATTTGTCCTTCTACTTAATCGTTGGCATCAGAGTACGAGAGGGTGGTCGATGGTTCATAGTTGATGGTTAAAAACAGAGATTAAATTGTGAGCAAGATAAAAACCGGAGGTCGTATAGTCAAGCAAGATATTTAAAGAGAATTCAAACGTAGGAGTCAAGAGAGCTCCAGTCTTTAGTTATGCAATTTATTTATACGTTAATTGAATTAAGCCTATGCGATTGCTCTCCCGTGTTTATTATTGAGTGCATTCTCTACCTTTAATTGTGTTGGTTGATTAAAAGAAGATCGTAATAAAAAAGTGCTATGACTGATTTTTGCTCGAACCCCCAAGCACTAACATCCCATGAGTTCTTAAAAAAATTTTTTTTTGTAAAACTTAAGAAAACAGCTACGAAAACATTTCAAATACTAACCGACGACTATGAAGATGAATCTTTGGTATATACACATGTTGAATGGTATAAGTGGTTTTCAGGGGAAGGGTCAGTATAGAAGATAATGAATCTGCTGGGCACTCAAGGTCAGAGATTACAGATCAAAACATTTCCAAAATTTGTGATAGGAGTGGGTTCCCACCCACATCAGAGGTAACTGTTAATCAGCACTATTACAATGAAGTACTAAAAAGACTTCGTGAAAAAATTTGGAAAAAAGCTAGAATTATGGAGTCATGGATGGCTGTTGCACCAAGACAATTTACCCGTTCACACGGCCCTATCTGTTAAGCAATTTCTGACCACCAAATCATTACAGTTGTGGGGCATCCACCTTATTCACATGATTTGGCCCCATGCGACTTTTTATTATTTCCAACAGTTAAATCTTGCTTAAATGGGGCACATTTTACCTCAGTTAAAAAATTTGAGGCAAAAACGGAAAATCTCCTGAAGGGCTTTCCAAAACTGTTACCAATGGTGGCAGGACCGAATGCAGAAGTGTGTGAATGCTGAAGAAAACTACTTTGAAGGTGATACTGTCACAGATTACTGATTCTGTAAGTACAATGATTTATTGGAACTGTCTCGGTTTTTTGTGTGTGTGTGTGTCACTCCTCTTGTATTGGAGTTCAACTTAATCAGTTAGTGGCCACTGAAAGTTAATCATTTGCTGTTCTGCCATGAGGTTTGTGCTTGCTTAAAATTTCGTTCTTTTTGTAAAATTTTTGTTGTTGTTTATCCTCAATTCCTTCATTCGTCACTTTTTATGTAACAGAGAGTGATTGTTTCTGCTCATTCAGTATATAGACTCCTGATTTCAATTTTGGAGAATTATGTTAAAAGTTTTTGAGCAAAAACTACATGCAGACAACAGAAATATACAAATACTGAAGTAAAACACTATAAAGCAGTTATTCATGAATTAAAAACATCATTTTTTGTGTACTTTCTGGTGAGATAATAAAATGCGTGAATTTTTTAATCTTAACAATACTTCTGTATAATACTATGAAACGGAAAACGTGGAACATAACATTGTTGCGCTGATGAAAGTTAAATGAAAAACGTGCCTCAAATTAAAAATGGGAAATTTGAAACTCTGAAAGGGTGCTTATTTTATTTTTGCTCTTTGTAAATACTTTTCAAAACAGTAAAACAAATTAACGAAGTTAATATTTGGTATATCTACATACAATCATATACGAAAATGTATCATTTTTAGCTTAATGCTACGAAAATTATTCTTAGGTATGAAAGCACGAAAATGTTCTAGCTCCTGACACTCATTTAATTTTTAATTACATCACGTAGTAAGAAAAACTAATTTTGAATGAATGAAATATTAAGTTTTACCTCAATATAATCATTCAGAAAAACTTTCCATGATTAAAGCCATTACAGATAGTACGATAACTTTCACAAAATAAAACACTTTATTATTATTAACATTCCGTATAGTTTAATTTTTTTTAAATTTTTATTTAAAACTTTCTAAAGTGGTTTCATATCAGAAAAAGACATGATTACTTAAAACTGCTTTTTGAAAAACATCTTTTTAAATACAAATTTACAAAATTGTACACGATTATATGATTATTCAATAGAGCATTTAACCAATTAGAAAAGCAATGCTTAAAAATATTATTATACTCAGAAATTCATCAATTAAATAGAGTGAATTTCTAAATATTTTAATGTTAGAAAACTGTTAAATCAGAGCTAGGGATTGCAATATCGGACCAAAAGTTCAATACCGGTATTCGGTATTTTTTAGAACTTAATACTGGGATACCGGTTTTAATACCGGTATTAGAAATTTTAGATAAAAGAAAGAAAACACAGGTGTTTCTTTGTTTTACTTGCCAGTTTTTTCAGAGAGTGTAAATATCACAAGAAATAATTTGCAACTTATAAATTATAACAGTATATAAAGAATCACAATAAATAAATAAAGGAACATCTTATTTATTTAAATCACCAAAAAGTGCAACTATCACTATTCAGTCTGTGGTACTATTACAAATTTTTGAAATGTTCTTAATATTTTAAAAGTTAAATTTTTGAAAAGCGTTTAAAAAACATAATGCATCAATTGTACTGTCATCAAGCCTGGATCATAATTTTGTGCAAAAATTAACAGCTGTCGAAAACACTCTTTCGGCATCTACGCTAGTTGGTGGTACTGTTAGCAATGTGTACTTCGCAAGTATTTACCTCAAAATTTCTCACCTTCAAATCAATCGATTTCTTCTCGGATGATTTTGGATATAGCTAATTTCTGTACTGTATTTTGGTTTGTTGAAATTTTTTTAGTTATCGCTAATTCTAATTTTTGTTCAAGAAACAGTTCCTTTTCACTATTGACATTAGTGTCATCATAATCTTCAATAACTTTATAGAATTCTTCTGAATCTAAAATGGTTTGCGAGTAAAACAATTTAAGAAAATTTACTATAAACTTGATCAAATTTGATTTGGTTAGTCTCTTTTCTTCTAAACTCTAGAACATTTTTACATTTTGCCATCATATTCTTTTCATCATATAAATAATGAAACGAAACCGAAGTATTATCGACTGATTTTTTATGGTTTTTAAAGTTATTCTTATTTATTATTATGGTTTATTATTTGTGAGTTTATATATATATATATATATATATATATATATATATATAATGAATCTGAAAAACGCGTTTTGAATCCGAAAGTATGATACAATGTGAATTACAAACTCACCAATTTAGAAAATATCAAAATACTACGAATTTTCATCAGAAGTACAACCTTGGTTTCTTAGATACGAACATCAGACTATGAGTCCTGTGAAAGTGCAGTATCATTCTGAGCTGTAATAGGACAGTTTTGGCCTTGGATGATTCAGATATTTTATAACTTCTCTTGATCGTACCATGTAGCTTTGTATTCACAGTCTAATTAATTTTGCCCGTTACGGAAACATTTTATTAACAGGTGTTGATGGATGAAGGAAGGCAGATGAGCTGGAATATGTTATTCCTCTTTCAACGAGAGCTTAGTTATGAGAAGTGTATTTAGTTCTTTTTGTCAGAGAAATTATTTATGTCTATATTTTTAAGTTCAGATTAATAGTCTTTTATCCCGTTGTATCTGGCAAAATGAACAAATTAGATGGTGGATTTAATGAGTTACCTTAGAACTGTAGAACTAGCAAGGAAAAATAAAAATAAGAACAATGGAATTAGCGGAATATAAAGACGTTCAATATCTTCACTTTCTGAAGTTGACGTAAAAATATTTCATTTGTAATATATTTTAATCATGGTGCAATATGTAACATTATTACATAAACACAAAGACGTATAATATTTTGTTATATTGTCTATTCCTGAACATATAAGAAACAATTTAAAATTTTCTACTAAATACCAAAAAACCGGTATTTAAACTTGTAAATACTGGTATTTCGAAACTGTACAAAAGGCTCAAAATACCTGTATTCGGTATCCAGGTGTACTGGTATTGCAATCCCTAATCACAGCCAAATATGAGTACAATTTGAAAAATTAGCAAATACTTTAGTATATATGCTATAGTTAGATATTACTTTTTATTTGTTAACTAACTAACTCATTTTACAAAGTACTGTATTCACAAAAACAAATTTATATCAAATCGCTGTTTCATTTGTAATAGCATTATAATTTAAAAAAAAAAATACTCATCCATTTTTAACTGTATGTGAATATAATGCAAAAAAATAAAAACGTTTTAATATAACATATAAAGAAATGACTGATTACTCAAGAATTGTATGTATTTTCAATAACTATCTTAAAAGAAGAAATGTATAATACATTAACGGTGTGTGTGTGTGACACTGCTTATTAAAGACATACTTTACGCAAAGGTCGACAATGACGGCTGAATTCAATTATTAGCAATGCAGAACTTACATTGTATTCTTTTACGGCAACTTATCTTAAAAAACTAATAATAGAAGTCAAGGTTTTAATGAAACTTTTATTTTATGTAATCTAATGGGAATGTATTTTAGAATTAAATTTTGTATCCTGCTCAATAATGAAATTAATTTAAGTGAAATAGGTTTTTTCCCAAGTAATTAATAAAATATAAATTAGCAAAAGTTCTTGAAAAGAATTTTCAAGATAATTTAAGTGTTTTTAAAAATATGTTGATCGAATGAATAATTAAATACTTCAGCATTAAAAGATATTTTTATCCTAATAGTAAAATAATAATAAAATAATACAACTTTACAAAATATTTTTGTTAAAAACTTGTTTAACAACTATACTTTTTATAGACAATTTTGGTCCTTATTAATAGAATTCTTATGGTTTCTTACTATTTATTGATATATTATATATGATATTAAATACTTATTCAATGTAGCATTTCTTTTAATAGTGTATGTATGATATAAACAAAATGTACTGCAAACTTCGTAAATAGCATATCATTTTGAGATAAGTTTCAAGTTCAATTTTGATATATTAAAATGTGAAACATTTTTACAACAAAAAAATTTCAAAGACCAAGTATCATTGGAGATGTGATGAAAGATTAAATGCATAAAAGTGTTCTTATATGTAAGTTAAAAAAAAAACAAAAAAAGCAACTTCATTTTGGTATTTTAAATTTTTACAGAAAAACTGAAACATTTACCCACTAATACCAATTTTTAGCTTTATTTAGTTTATTGTAAAGGGAAATTATTGCTTAATTAGTTGAAAGCAATTACAGAAAAGAAAACTTTGCTTTCATAATCTTAAAAATATGCACTAAGCAAGTGGTTAAAATAATTTTTCCGTATATTCTTCAAGTAATAAGAAGAAAGCAATGTTTCAGCAAAGAATAAATATTCCTCAGAGGCAATTCTATAGATTCAACTTAAGGTAATATTGGCGGCAAAAAAAAATTAAAATACTTTAGAGAAAAGAAAATTGATTTCAAAGTAAATTCTTCTTTGCCAGAATTGCGGTTTTTCACTAAATCCAAGTTCGGAATTTCTTTGAATCCAATAGAAAGGCAAAAAAGAAGAAAAAAGAACGAGAAGTACTCTAAAAAATAAGATAAAGAATCGATATTCTATTCAAAGAAAACATGGAATAAAAAAACCGTATTATTGAAGAATTTTTTTCATGGTTTTTAATCAACTCTTATCATATTTTTAGAGGAAAAGAACTTTAAAGCTCACTTTTCTTGTTATATTCAGTTTATATAGATTACCAAGATATGTTTTATTTCTCATATTTTTTGTGACAACAGATATTAGTTATTGATTTTATTTTCTGAAGAAATGTAAGTTACTTAATTAGGATTATAATGACCAGATAATGTATATTAGAAGATAATGTGGATTCACATTTATAATCTAGTAGATGAAGCACCCGTTTTTTATTCATCCAGACGAAGTTTTAAAATAATACTCATCCATCTGTCTAGTTAATTTGTATGAATGTTTCAACGACTGTTTTCATCAAACTAGATGCAAGACAAAATTTTCAAAAATTAAAAACAATTTTTTAAGTGATAACTATTTAAGGATCTTCTGAAGAAATTTTAATGAATTTCTGAAAGAATATATATTTTAGGATGATTCATTCGAAAAGAATAGAAATTCTGCTATAAAGAACAAATAAAAAGATTTTCCGACAGAGATATTGACGTCATGTACAAAATAAACATGCGAAACGGTTTTTCTTTTCTTCCTGGCTACAGAAAGAATAAAAATAAAGGTTTACTTACTGATTGTGTAGTTAAAAACTTGCGATATGCTCCCAACACCGTTCTTTTTTACAAAGAAGGTGAAACGTGCCATATTAATTTCATATCGATCGATTGGTTTTTGAATGTTACAATTTTAAAAAAAAAGTTGGTGCGTTTTCGTGTGCCATTTTTAAAAATTCGCCAAAAATTGGCTCTTACGCTATCTCTCAGACATAGCGTAGAATTATTATTCTATAGCGTTTTGTTTGAAAGTTACGCTGATAATGGTAAACTAAAATTATTTCTTTATCGAAATTTTTAAAAATCCCACATAAAATTAAGAAAAAACTGGCTTCAAAATGCATACCATAATCATCCATATATCCAGCAAACTGAATTTCGCTTGTCTGGTCCTTTCCATCTTTCAGTTATGCCACTTTCCGAGTACGGATACAAACTTGTAAGCACAGATCGTTTTGCCAAAACTAAAATTAAGTTGTAACAAGATTAACTTCTGTGAAAAGGATTTATATCAAAAAGAATTTTTATTCTGTATCAAAGAGAAAATAAATAAATATATTGTATCTAGATAATATGGTATAATAATAATAATATGAAATAATACGAGGCTAGCCCTGAAATTTTTGAGATACTCGCAAAAAAGGAGTTATAAAAAATTAATGGTTTAATTTAACGTACAAAGTATTTTAATACAGCAGACGATTTTTTACTGATTTCTTTAAAGTTTTTAGCATAGACTAAATTTTAGACAAAAGACAAATGCGGCTGCAATTTGCATTTGGTGATGAATCTCATACGTGCCTTTAGAGGGCTGAAGAATTTTGCAGATGTCGTAATTCTCTTTAGGAGGAAGAACGCACAAGAAAGGCGTGGACGGCAGTAATCCCGGATAATGTGTCTGCAATACAAAAATAGTTAATAGATGATAATCACTGTTTCTACCAAATGATGCAGAAGAAACTGCATCCTTTGGTAGATTTTGTGTATGGCGTCATTGCATCCGCAGACATACACACAATTATTCATGAATAATTACATATGGAAAAGTTGTTTACCATTGAGTTCCTCATAATCTCACCAAAAAGGGAAACGTTTCAAAATCAGTAAAGAAACCCTTAAATTGCTAAATGATGGTGGCCACCGCATCATTTCTAAAATTGTAACATGTCATGAAACGCGTACAAACCGTGTTTTGACGCTGTAACACGTCAAGAAAGCAAAAAATGGGTATTTGTAGATGATTCCACGCCAACAATGGTGAAAAGACATAGAGCAATGAAAAAAGTAATGTATGCTGTTTTCTTCGAAAGTACGGGATTGGTCAAAGTCATCAAGGTGGAAGGACAGACGACAGTAACAGCAAACTGTTGTACCACTAAATGTCTTCGAGAAATTCTCCAAGAAGTTCTTGTTAGGGGACTAATGCTTCACCATGACAATGCATCTTCTCATACAGCTGGATTAACAGTTCAGTTTCTTAAACAAAAACAATTTAAAGTGATAGAACATTCAACTTGTTCTCCGTATCTAGCTTTGTGTGACTTTTGGTTATTTTTTAATCTAAGAAATGACTTACGTGGACGTCATTTTCATTTAGAAGAAGAGATTGATGCGGCTATAAATGCAGTTTATCATCAATTCCAAAAAATGAATAGTTGAGGTACTTAATCTGTAGAAATTCCGTCTACAAAAGTGCATTGATGCTGGAGGAGACTACTTTGAACACTCCTAAAATTCTGTAAGTATAACTTTAAAAACATAAGTGTGTCTCAAAAATTTCAGCATGACCCTCGTATAATGATAATGAAAAGATAAAACAACGTCTCTTCAAAATTACATGAAGAATAATGTATCCTATTCAGAGACATTATTGACGAATTTTACTGAGAGATATGGAAAACTTCTTTGAAATTGAATTAAAGAAACAAACTAAAAATTTCGAAAATTTTCTGAAAGGATTTCGCCATTATGAAAGGATTTCGCCATTACCCATGGTTTCAGTATGCAAAATTACATGCATCTGAAATTCCACGTCTGTGTGCTACATCGCGCGCGCACACACACACGCTTTTTTTTTATCTGTACAGATATATATGTATAGAGTAATTTTTTTTCATATTGGTTTCATTGACTATAGCTATAGTGTGATAATTAGAGATAGAAAGGATTCCATTTTCTTATTTTTCAAATTAATTTAAATGTTATAAATAATTGTGATTGCATTTGTATATATATCTATATAGGCTCAAATGTAGGATGGGGGGGGGGCTTTGGATTTGATGAGTTTTCTTTGACTTGGCGATTTTTCTTTGGATTTGACGTTTTTTATCTGGATATCATGGTGAGATAACGAATTCATTCTGGCTTCCGGACACCTATCGCCAAATGAATTAGCTTGGCGACCGATTTTAGTTGCCAAAAGAAATTGACATCGCCAAGGCTCCCCCCCCCCCATTAAACACTTAAACCAATTTTGTATACATAAATGGATGTTTGTATATAAATCGCTTCACTCCAACATCGTTCAATGAAAATTGAACATGATAGGCATTTTTTTTTTGGAAAAGGTTTTTGTGCAATCCTTTTTGTTGTAGTTCCCTATCAGGTGGTTCTATAGCATATCAACTTCTTCACCGTTCAATCCATCGTGAAGTCACCAGATTGGTCGCCAAAGATAATGCCAACTTGGCTCTATCGCCAACATTACGTTATGTTTCCCTTGAAAAGCCGCTCTAATCTTAGGAACGGTGTTGCTTGCGAATATTACAATTTTAATATAAATAAATACAACAGCAAGTATTATTACCGTATTACACAGCCAAGTATAAATTATTTACACTATTTTAAGCTTTCATTGCACAAAATTTGTAACAATATGTTACTTTTGGGGAGCAGGGATTAAGCTTAGGAAGATGTTTTCAAAAATCGACCAACAAGAGAGTTACGGGGCGTTATAAATGAAAAAAAAAAAATCCTTTTTATCAGCTTTTAGACCATTAGACTAAAAACTTAACAAATATTGTTTTGTTTTTTTTTGTTATGCAAAAAGCTATTTTTTGTTTTGTTTAATTTGCAGTTCACGTAAAATTAACTCATTAAAAACTTCTTTATTCTTCAATCTCTATGGTTTAATTTTTCAATTCACCCGTGCGAAGAATGGGTATACCAGCTAGTATATGTATAATAATTTAATACTTTTAATTTTAATTATTATTTTGCATTTTATTCAGTAAAAAAGAAAAAGGGGCTAAGAGAAGCAAAATTTTCTCTTCTAACACACACGTAAATATAATATTCACACTTTCAATCTAGAGATACTTGTTATCTTCTTTATTCATTAGACAATACTTTGTAATGGCATAGGAGTTGGTGTAAATTATTACATTTAGCTTATTACAGCCTTTTCAAAGAAGTTTCTCCTACGTAATAAAATTATCTGAAAACATAAATGATTATATAAAACGTTTCATGAATTATTGGCATGAAAATATGAGTCTGATATTTACGCAACAAGAGAGTGCGACATATGAAATATTGAAACTTATTCCAAGTGTGCATCTAGTAATGACAATAGTTATTGCAAACATGCTCAATGTTGACCGATAAATGACCACCTGCACCTGATTAGTTATTCAAATGTAAGCCCTGGTTGGTATTCAAGCTAAAGATTCAATCTACAGCAAAGTGTGTAGCCGAGTCGTTATATATTACGATGGCTAAAAATATGTGATAAAATTGTTATTAAATCAAAATTTTTTTAATGAATTTCAGTTCAATGTATTTATAATTATTTTATACTAATGTGAACTATATTTATACAAAGTTGAAATGTTTGTAAGAATTCAAAGATGAAGAAAAAGTTATCTCAGTTTTAAATGTATCGCATATGCTTTTCACACTCCAAACACCTTTTTATAAGAGCTTTATTTAAACGTGAAAAATATTCTTTATCAATTTTATTTTATAAGGTTCTAATTTGAAAAATATTTACAGTATATATAATCGAAATATACAATCTCTTCATTTATATAAAATAAGAAAATTGAATTTAGCTGGAATCTCTCTCTGATATAAAATATCATTTTCTTGCAGCTCTAGATGCGTGATTTAAACACATTGAAGAAAAGTACTTTTTGAAGTAACAAATTATTTAAATTTTACTAACTTAGTTCTAACATTAGTAAAAGATTTTATTTCTGCTTTTATATAAAATTACTTATAGAACTTTAATTTCAAAATATTTAGAACTTGAGGACGTGACTATAAAGTTAAAGGGACTCAAAGCTATTTGTATACTTAAGTGAAAGAAGAAAAAAAGAAAAGAAAATATAAAAGCTTCATTTTTTACTATGCATTAATAAAATGACATTGCGGATATAGAAAATAAATAGAAAACTTAAAAAAAAATGATTTTAATCTTTTTTTCCCCAATATGTATAATTATTGATGAATTAGAAAAGGAAAAATTTTCCATCTTTTTCTTTTAAGGCAATTAACTTGATATAAAATATATTTTAATTTTATAAACTTTTAACACTTAAACTTATTTATTCAGAAAACAGGTAAGCATAAAATATTTAGATCAAATTTAAAACTACTCACATGATATCGTAATTTTTAGTACGGGTTATAAAATATGTACCTTTATTTGGAAATTCAATCTCCAAGATATTTCTATTTTTATAAAATAAAAAAAAATACAATCGAATCTCAAAAAACATTAAATAAAACTCGGTAATTTATTACAAATTGCTGTATATATATATATATGGAAAAAAATTTATATAAAAATAGAACATAACAGGGAAAAAAAATTAAGATCAAATCTAATGAAATACAAATAAGAACCTAACGAGTCAAAATGGCAATTTCGGACTTAGGACCGAATAAGTGGGGTTAAACTAGTTTGAAGGCGCCAACCTTCCCCCTTTGCAACTCGGTAGGAAAGACCAAAATAAAATAAATAGAAATTTAAAGTATACAAAATCCAAAATATAAAAAATCCAAAGTATAAAAAATCCCATAGAAATATGAAAGAACAACCGACTACTATTAAGCAAAAATTCTCCCAAATGTTTAAGCAGAAAAATATCAAAAGAATTACCCAGTAAAAGGATTCTTCCAAAAAGATTTTAAAAGTTCTGCTCACAGAGCTTACTCCAGGAGATCCAACACTCTTGAAACCGATGGAAAGCTTATATATGTTGTGATAAAAATCTAAATTGCACTTAAACACATCCTTTATACCAGCTTGTAAGGAAGACGCCAAGAAAGATTACATTCAAATTTAGTAGGCTATAACTTGGTTGGTTGTCACAAATGTAGAAAATTGGTTGGTTGTCAAAATGTAGAAATTTGGTTTGGTTGCTAAAAATGTAGAAATTTTTCACATTATAGGATTTTTAAGAAGGGTGTTTAAAAAATAAACTGTGTGAAGAGTGTTAAAACAGAATCTTCACAGCAAAACCACTAAAATGCTGACTTTGAAATCCTATTGTTGTATGGTGGTTTTGAAATCAGAACTAGCAAGACGATTAATGTATTTGTGATGAATATATGTTCTTAAGAAGTTAAAAGGATAGTCATGATCTAAGCAGCATTGGAAGAATTTCTTGATATTATTAAATTTATCTATTTTGTTGGTAGTTAAGTTATCATTCCTAAGTAAAAAATTCAAA
>BMAO01001666.1:0-15691 GCA_019973975.1 Trichonephila clavata | reverse complement strand
TGGTATATGGCATTGTCGCCAAATCTTTAATCGTTATTCCTGACGATCCTGAAAAGGACAATCGAACAAAATTTATGAAATTATTGTATTTTCATCGGTCCTTGATAAGTGTGAAAAATTGCGAATTAATCTGACCTTTTAAAGTGGGTACAAATCGAGTTCCAAAATTCCGTTACATACAAGTGAAACTTAGAAAAGCGTGTTAAAAAAGAAAAGATAAAAAGCTGATGTTTTAGCATAAGTCCAATGACCCCTTGATGGCCACGTTGCACTAGTGTCAAGGTCACGGACTCGCGGCAGACGTGCCTTGAATTCGAACCTTATGCCACCGAAGAACCACCTTAAAGAGGTGCCGATGCACGTTAATCCCAATGAGGTCCAAAGTCCTCCCGTTGGAGTGGTGTGCAAGCTCGGAAAAGTGGGTTCCAGCTCAGGTGTCGTCTTCGTCACTTCACCATGGTTCAAAGTTACGAGGTCCGTCACTAATATCCCTAGTGTTCTTAATGGTGTGACGTTAATAGACGCTAACTCACTCACTCACTGATCTCTTAACGCCTTTTAGTGAACCCTAAATACCGCATTTATTCGAATCTAAGCCACCCTCGATTCTAAGCCGCACCCCAAATTCTCTACACGTTTTTGAGAAAAAAAAAAATAGTGATTTTTCCGATTTTTATGAAATTTTAAATGAGAACTAATAAGAAGTGAATAATTGATTTATTTTACTAGTGCTTAAAACTTTGAAATTCATACATGAACCTGTAATTGCTCTACCTGTAAGAATCATGTTCAATTTCCCCTGCCAACGAACATTTCAGCCTTGCTTTCTAAGCCGCACCCTATTTTCAGTATCATTAACATCGGTAAAAATTTGCGGCTTAGATTCGAATAAATGCTGTAATGGCAAGTATATTAAATGCATCTGAATGGTTTAGATCATAGGTTCTCAACGTGGGTGATAACGCCCCTTGCGGGCGTTTGAGGCCTTCAAGGGGCAGTAAAAGAACCAGAGAAGATTAGGGGCATTGGATGGCACGGAGGAGCTTGGGCAGATTAACCAAATATTGTCTAAAAGAAAAAAAAACTAAAAAAAAAAAAAAAAACCACACTAATTATGTACTAACAAAAGTAAACTTTAGTATCACATGTACGAAAATTCACATATTTTGGTAGTTCGGGAAGTGAATGAAAACTTAAAGATTACATTACATTCGACCTACATTAAATTGAATGATATAGTGCATTTTAATTTCTGTAGTGCACGTGTTGTCTTTGTGAGCAGTAGGAAAATTTTTTCGTCCACTGCATTTCATTACATATATTATCCAAAAAACATAATTAAATACGTTAACCAGGAATTAACGTGCGATTCTTTAAAGGCTGAAACTGTCAATTTATATTATTTTGAAAGCAATAGTTTATTATGAATTACTTCGTATCATCCAAACCCCTGCCTGTCTTTATAACACAGGTAAATTAAAACTTTTATCCCACTCTTTTAAATGAAGAAAAAATTCAGTAATACCAATTCAAAAATTCCAACAATATCCTTTCAATGATTAAAATAAATAATATTACACATTTAAATATATTTGCGGCAATGGCTATTGCAGATTCGCAAGTAAAAAATGGGGCTTTAGAAAAAATTAAATTAAAAAATATATTCTATTATTAATAGGATATTTTTAAAATGTAACTCTAGTTTCCATCATGCATTATGTACACTCTTATTTACATATATAGAGTGAGAGGAGGGGGGGGGCGGTATCGAAATATTCTCTAGAAAATTTCTCTAGCCAATTCAAAAAAGGTTGGGAAACTATGGTTTAGATCAAAGGTCGGCAAACTTACATCAGAAAAGAGCCAAATTACATGTGAATGAAAACTACTAAAGTATCAAAGACTCACATGTTTGTATACTCGTGATCACGTGGGAAAGGAGGAGTCATGTAGCGATCATGAAGATTGTCGTGCTCCAATTAATATTTTTTTAATAATATTTCAATAAGGTTTTACATAAAGTAACTTTTTCGCTTGCTAATATTTTTATTTCTGTGGCTTAATACAAGAACAACTATTGCCAAAATATTTATGTTGGATATTTTCGCTCAAAGAATTCACTACCAATAATACCATAAGTATTTTATTCACGAATTTCATGTTAGCAAATGTATAGTTATTGTGTTGCAGGGGAGCTCTCTAAATATTCGTCGAGACGCAAGTCCTGAGAGGCTGGTGGAAGGGAAAGAGAAGTTGGAGGCCCCTGGCCAGTCTGCAGGGTGTTCTCCCTCAAAATTGAGATGGAACCGAACCAAATCAAGCTTTCATCTGCATGGTGCTCAAATCTGCGAATAACAATAGACGTAAAAACTAGCACCCTTGCCACGATGAATTTCGTAGGCTTCTATCTGACACCGTCGACTAGGTGGCATCACAAGCAACATGTTTACACCAATAAATTAAAGTTTGACTTTGATAAATCTTTCATATAAGGGGTCACAGGGGTACTACTACTCTCAGGGGCTGAAAATATAAACAATTTTCAAATAGATATAATTCTTTGAAATTAAAATTAAATAATTCGAATCTTTTACACGTTATTATATAGGAATAAGGCTTCAAAAAAGTGTAAAATGTTTAAAATATAATCATAATTAAAAAAAAAATTATAAGCATATGAAAATAAAACATTTCTGTAAGAAATATTAATTTTTACGTTGCGCATCATATTTCTTAAATAGTTGCTTTAATTACTAGCAACAAGTTGATTTATAAAGTTAAATGTATGCTGTAGCTATTTTTATATAAATAAGATAATAAATTATATTTTTTAAAAAAATTTTAAACTTCAACATTTTCAAATATTTTAAAATACAAAAGATATATAATACTAAAATTAGGTAGGGTTTTAAAGAGTATATGGTACATTTTATAATTATATTTATATACATCAAAGGCTACTATTTTAGAAAAATAGCACGCGCAACGTAAAATATACTTAATATTTATTACTGAAATGCTTCTTAATTTCATATGCTTATAATTTTTAAAGTTATGATTGTTTACACAAACATTTTGTACGTTTTTGAAACTTCATTCCTTTATAAATAATGTGTATAAGATCTGAATTATTTAATTTTAATTTCAAAGGGTTATATCTATTTGAAAATTGTTTGTAGTTTCAGCTCCACCCTCCTTCTCGAGACGAAGTTAACACCCCTGAGACCCTTTATAAAAGTCATTTCAATACTCTCTTTTTCTGTAATTCTTAAGCATGTAACTAAGCATGGAATGTTTTCTGTCAATTCTGTGTTGGGGTTCAAGAGAATCTCAAATACACCCACACAAATGCTCCGATCTATACATACAAATAAATAAACGCTGATGAAAATCACTTTAAGATCTTACCAAGGCTTCATATTTACCATTAAATTTGCTTTTGGAATACCTCTAATATTTTCAACGCGATTCTTAATAAATCTTGTTAATGAGTGAGAGCTTTATTTATATCACACTACTAAAGCAACAGCAACACAAGGGCTGTTGGGGACAGACCTCATAATTTTGAACCTCGGTCAAGTGACAAGGACTACACCTGAATTGAGACCCCTTTTTCTACTACCACACCATAACAACAGGAGGACATTGACCCTCGATAGATTAAATGTGCTTAGAGCTTCTGTACACGATGGTTCTTTAATCAACAGGACCTGAACCCGCAATACTCTGGCCGTGAGTTCATTACCGTAACCACTAGGCTATAGAGGCCATTAAATGTTTTGGAATAATATGATCCAAGAAACCGCACACATTTCTTCGTTTACATAATAGATTTACTCTAATATGATTTAGGATCGCTGACTGTACCGTGAGAGGAAGAGGACGAAATTCGTTTTTTAGCGCGTTTTTCACGTCACGTAGTAGAACAAAAGCGCTATTAGGACGCAAATTTCGTCCTCGTCTTCGTTCCATATTTTGCCGTACCTTTTTCTCAGCCAATAAGCAACCAATTGACCTCTGGTTTTCGGCATTTGGTCGCATTTGTGCCCTAGATGAGCCGAATCATATTTAAATTTTCCCATAGTTTTCCCGAATTTTCCTACAATTTTCCTGAATTTCGCTAGTTTATAACAAAATTTTCTCAAATTTTACCTAGTAAATTTATTATTTGCAAAAAGTTTTTTTATAAAAAATCTACCTGCATTTTGGAGAAATCTTCAAAAAAAGTTCAGAAAACAAGTATAAAAGGATCTGATTTTACTTTTGAATTTAATTTTTTCTTCGGAAATTGACTGACTACACCATCAGTGTTTACGTATACGAGTCATTCTTTTCATTCCATAAACCTTTGTTAGTTAAGCTAAATAAACTTTAAGTAATGTAGTAGTTAAGTTATTATTAACTGTATATACTTTTCCTTGTTAAACTTAAAAGAATAAAAACACAGAAGCTAGTTTTATGCCTAGACAAGGAGTTAAGTCACCTTGTCCGGGCTTTTGTAGCTTCTGTAAGAAAATTTTTTGTGTGCTTTTTTATAGTGCTGATACAGATTTGTGTCATTATTTCTTTTCAGCTCAATAGTAGTACATTTAGAGGAGTGGTACAGTACTACTTTCTGTTAGTAAAAAGTTTATTAGTTGCATTATTGTAAAATACAACATGTGAAAAACGCGCTAAAATTACTTGGCCATGCCAATGATTGATATCTTGTTAACTACTAGCTGAATTTTTTCGGGATTTAAGTTTGGTGCAAAACTCGAACAATATTTTTAAACATCAATCCAATTGTCCATGATATTCTATACTTCCAACAAGATCTAAAGTGTTGGGTTCAGCTGAACACAAAGAATTATGTATAGAATTTGAAAAGCCTAAAAAAGCTACTACGGCCACAACTTGGTTAATGATAAATAATGCGTAATTAACTATCTTAATCAGTCAACTTTCTTAAGTGCATGGAAATATAGGGAAGATCTTTCAATTGGTAATTATCAGAAAGAAGAGAAAGGGAAACACAATATTTTTTGTGTAGACATAATTATTTTAATTTATATAGTAAGAAGCATGAACAGTTGCAACTGTCTATACGCAAAGAGCCACACTTTGCCAATCCTTGTGGTCTAGATCAGGGATGGGTAGACTTTTCCTTTTCCTTCAACCCCCGCGTAGCGTAGATTAAATAGTCCCCAACCCCGGTCCACACACACACACACACACACACACACACACACACACACACACACACACACACACACACACACACACACACACACACACACACACACACACACACACACACACACACACACACACACACACACACACACACACACACACACACACACACACACACAAGGAACATTAAATTTTTTCATTTTATTTACTGGGGTGTATTTCTCTCAAGTATGTGCGACCTTTTATAGAAATCTCTTTAAATTTCATGTTAAATTTCTTTATGTTCCTTTTTTGTGTGATTGTATTTTATACTGAAGGCTTGTTTAAGTAGAGTTAAATTAAAATTATTAAATCAAAACATCAAAAATATAAATAATCAACGTCCCCCCCCGCTCAGTGGCCGTGATAAATTATCACATGTTGACCAGGTCCACGGCAGTAAAAAGTTGGGGATCACTAGCCCACAAGCAGCCGAACCTCCATTTTAAGAATTTCCTTGTAGCCACGGTAACGGACTCGTGACTGGCGTGTCATGAGTTCGAGCCCAATGCCGCTGAAGCCCACCGTGTAGAGGAACGATTCACGTTAAATCTGAGGAGAGCTCAAACGTCCTCCCGTTGGTGTGGTTTAGTAGTTAGAAGACGGAGTGCTAGATCGGGTGTCGTCCTCGTCACTTGACCATCGGTTCAAAATTACGAGGTCCGTTACCAAAGCCCTCGTGTAGCTGAAAAGTGTGACGCTATTATTCACTTTGTGAATTTCTCTATTTAGCGAACTTTTTCCTGAAAATAAGAAAATTTTACGATTTTCTTCGAAAAATAACCTCCAAATAGAGCGAAATGTATTTTTTATTAACAACTTTTTTTCCTAGTGGTTCGACTTTTTCTCCGTATTTTTAAAATAATTCCAGACCTTCGTATGATGAAATGATTATTAGGTCTTAGTGAAAGCGATCACCCTAAAATATCTGGTGGTCCACCGGTTGATTGCGATCGACTTAATGCCCATTCCGGGTCTATATCATGGTCGGCAACCTTTCAGCTGTGGCGTGCCAAACCAATCTACCGATATGATTCAGCGTGCCACACAGTAGGGCATTTTTTAAACAGTTCATTTCTGTGATAATACATGCAGAATTAGAGAATAGAGGTCAATAATTTAAATATTTACAGTTTTATTTTATATTTATTATACATCATTCAAAGATATTTCTTAACATAAAAATAAGCAGCAAAAAATTATATTTTATTTCCTCAAAATAAAAATAAATAAAAATTATACAAATAATGTATTTTTAAATATATTTATTAAAGTAAGATATAGACAACGCGCGTAAAATATAAGTATTTTCCTTCATTACAGTTAAATAAAAAGTGAATAAAAATTTTAATGCGAACCTAATGTTTACACATTTTACTTTCATGCCGCAGAATCAGGGGTATAATGTGTATGACTTTAAATTCGACAGATTCTGAGTATTCCAGTTTGTTAAACAATTTCTTTTGCAGACTCAAAATATTTTTTTTACTGTGATATGTAGGAACCACAAGCAGAAAACAAAGCGCATGCAATTTCTCTTTCAAACAGTTAAATCTCTTCAGCAACGTCCTTCAATAATTTACAAAATAAGCTCTAAATTTATCTTTAGAGTTATCTTTCAGGATTTTTTAGTAAATCGGAAATGTCCATAATTCTCAAAATGTTTATTAAATAAGGTCCATTACAAATTTTTCAACTGCCATCCACTAAAAATTGACACATTTGTTGAGTGCCACTGAAAAATGCACCGCGTGCCCAGTACGCGTGCCATTTGCTAACCCCTGGTCTAGATTTACCTCTACCAGTAACCTCCTATGTTATTAAATTTATCATAAGTTCTGGCATTGAATCAAGTTGCAATAAAACTGAAAGTTCATATACTTTTAAAGTTTTGAATTAAATGATGAGTCACAAAAATTTTTCATTGGAATATTTGAATGATTTTGTCAACAATTAAATCTTCCGCTGAAAAGTATGCAAATATATGATCACGTATCAAGTATAGAAATTTGCTTTGTTCTTACGAAACGGAAGTCAATAAAAATAAAGTAACTTTAGGAATTTCTCAATAAATATCGTTTGTGTAAAGATATTTCCAAGATTACAATGGGATTTACTTCTGTTATTTTGCTAAGAACATACCAAAAGGGATTATACAGACACACACACATACATATACTTGTTGATTCTTGTAACAAATTCTGAGAAAGTGAGTGGTTTAGACTAATGATTATGTTTTTGCGCCTTATTGCACATTAGTTTAGTTTGTGAAATTATACATAATTCTAATTCCCTTGTGAATGAGTAAATATTTAGGAGAGAGATTGGTAAATTCGCAGAATTAAAAATATATTCCCCACAGTTTACGTCTGCAAAAGGTCTACACAAAAGTTCTTACTTTTCCTACAAATATAGGGAAAGATTATTCACAAGCTCCAGCACTGAATTAAAAATACATTAAAGGACAAAACTTATGAATTAAAAAGCATTGTGCGCGTTCAAACAATATTTTACTATCCTTTCTAAAATGGAGCTCATTTTTATCTTTAATTTTTATTTTGTAAGTGATTTATTCTGTTTCATCTATTATACATAGTTCCCGCTTAAGTTCGTTAGCTCTCCAATAATTCTTGAACTACAAGAGCTATTGTCATTCAGGAGGGGGGGGGGGTCCTAGGTATAGTAAAGTTGACATATGCTACACAAAAAAATCTGTAAACAGTGTCACCTGGCGGATAAGTTTGGAGAGCTTTCTTTTCTAAAAAAACAGTACGACGTTCATGGAAAAAGTCAATTACAATGTTGTTCAGCATCATCGATTTATTACAAAAAAAAAAAAAAAAAAAAAAAAAACTTCTTGCGCACAAAAATGACACAAATCACATATGTGTTTGATCGCGTTTAGCAAAATTTCACCTTCCGAATGAGCCTCATCTGTCTGCAGTGCTCAGAATGGTGTCGTTCAGCAACAATACACACCTGGACACGGGATAACATTTCCCGCTGCACTTTCTTCAATATGACACGGGACACCCTGGTAAAAGCATCCGTGATACGGTTTCGAAGTTCCTGTAGTTTTGAAGGAGGGTCTGCATATACTCTTTTTTCGATGAATCATCATAGAAAAAGTCCATTGGTTTCAGAACAGGCGACCGAGAAGGCCATTCAACGCAACTACCATGCCTTATGATTTATTGCTGGAGTGTGTCTCGAATGTACTGTGTGATACGTAAGGTGGGGCACCGTCATGTTGGAACCATACACATTCCGGAGGTTCCTCAAAGGCCCCTAGGAAATCAGAATAGCACGTCCTTCGGTAATGACAAGTATCTGGATCACGTTAACGTACCCGAGTAAAATACAAGGCCAATCAGTCTGTTTTTGAACATCCCACACCAGACATTTATAGACCAGCGAACTTGATTTCGAACCTCGACAACACATCTAGGATTATTCAACGACCAGAAATTAGTGCTCTGCTTATTGTGCTTCGTCTTACACGCACAAATCATGTCTCATCTGTTCATATGATGTCGAGAATCAGGGATGATTCACGAAGTGTGAAATTCTCTCTTTCTTCCGTGTTATGTCACGTTCTATTTTTGGGAGTTACAAACCAAATATATATGAATTTTAAGCCTTTATTTTTAACAGTACTTTACGAAATATGTCTTTTTTTACTAAATCAATGATGCTGAACAACTTTGTAATTGACTTTTTTCATGTGTGTGTATTTTGTACTTTTCTGAGATAAGAACGCTAACTGCAAATTTATCCGCCAGGTGGCACGTAAACAGTTTTTTTTTGTGTGTGTACGCATGGCAACTTTACTATACCTAGAACCCACTTTTGTGGCTATAGCTCTTGCCGTTCAGAAACTATTGGGGTAACAATGGACCTCAGAGGTCACACTGTATGTATACATCTATAGAGCTCATATTTATTATTTAAAGCATGTAAACCATACGTTCCAACCTTTTTAAACTCGGCACTCCCTTTTCTACCGAATATTTCTACACCGCCCCCTCCCACTTTAGAGAAATAAGAGCATACATGATGAAAACAAGAGTTGAATTTTAAAAAAATATTCTATTAATAATAGAATATTTTTAATTTGATTTTTTTCTAAAGCCCCATTTTTTTACTTACGAATCTGAAATAGCCATTGCCACACAAATATATTTAAATGTGTAATATTATATATTTTAGTCATTAAAAGTATATAGTTGGAATTAAAACACTACTTTTTTTTTCTTCTTTTAAAAGAGTGGAATAAAAGTTTTAGCTTATCTGTTATAAAGACAGGCAGGGGTTTTGATGATACGAAGCAATTCATTATAAACCATTGCTTTCAAAATAAATATATATTGACAGTTTTAGTCTTTAAAGAATCTCACGTTAATTCCTGGTTAACATTTTTATAATTATGTTTCTTGTATAATATGCGAAATGAAACGCATGGACGAAACATTTTTCCTACTTCTCACAAAGGCAACACGTGCTACAGAAATTAAAATGCACTATGTCATTCAATTTAATGTAGGTTTGAATGTAATGTAATCTTAAAGTTTTTAATTCACTTCGCGAACTACCAAAATCTGTCAATTTTCGTACATAGATATAGAAATGATTTAAATACATATAATCAACATAGTAAACAGTAATAAAGTTTACTTTTGTTAGTACAAATCAGCGTGTTTTTTAGTCTTTTCTTAGACTATTTGTTTAATCTGCCCAAGCTCCTCCGTGCCATCTCAACGCCCCCTAATTTTCTCTGGGTATTTTACTGCCCTCCTGAAAACCTCAAACGCCCACAAGGGGCGTTATCGCCCACGTTGAGAACCTATGACGTAAAGTAAGGAAGATTTCTGGAATGTGGATTGAGTTTTCCAATTTAGTATATAACAGCTGACACAATTGGAAGAGAGATTAATATTGTGAAACATAGTGTATTATTTCCTAAATCAGAATGATTACTAACCAGCATTATTGTTACAACTAGCATTTATGCAGTTTTAATTTAGACTACGCCTATTTAGAATTAGTATAATATTATAGTGATCAAAATTTGGTTGAACAGGCCCATATATATCTACGTTTTCCTTTAAATTTATTTACTTAGCTCAAAATAAGCTTAATTTTTGCTTTAACTGTATTTTTTAAGCTGTGCAGTCATTTAGTTTAATGCTCTCTCAAGTGTCGCCAACGTCACTTGACTGAGACTCAAATTCCGAGGTCCGTCACTAATAGTCATTGTGTTGCCTAAAGTGTAACGTTAATAAACACTAACTCACCTCAGAGAAGCAGTGGCATATGAATAATTAAGCCGATTTATTACTGGAGAGACATTACAGCGGTAACAGTAAGTAAAAAAGTCCTGGATTAATTCAAGGCAAAGGAAAAGATTATATCACATAACTGTATCTTTTAACAGTTTTATTTAAATAACTGCTTATTATTTATGATTAATGTTAACACAAGTGATTTTCGTTAAGATTTCATTTAAATGTTTCATAATTAAAGAACTATACATATTGCGGAAAGATAATTTTTTTTGGTAAAGATTTTAAGAACTCTTGGTAAAAAAAAAATCTGATGAAAAAGATGAAATTTGCAATTATTTCTCAAAAATCAACAAATAAAACTTTTAACTTAATCTTATAATTTTACATTGTATGGTCCAAAAGTTCAGGGACAAGGTGTAGAAAACCTTACCTTGAATAGTTCACAGCACCGAAGCACATCCACTTCCAAGTAGTCCCCTTGGGCGACGATACACTTCTGCCAGCGTTCGTATAACTTCTGGAAGCACAGCTGGAAGCCATTTTTCTCAAACTCCTATAAGGCTTCCTGCGATGCTCCTTTCACCTCATATGATAACACAAAATGGCGTTCCTGCAAATGTTTTTTCATTGAAGAGAACAGGTAAAAATCATATGGGGATAAGTCTGGTGAATAGGGGGAATATGGAAGCACGTTAAAGCGAGTTTCGGTGAGGAACTCTTTTACCAATTGGGATCGATGTGCTGGTGCGTTGTCATGCAGAAGATACCAGTCGTCACTCTGCCAGAACTGAGGCCGTTTACGAAGAATGGATTTCCTCAAACGACGTCTTCAAGAAGTGTGTATCTTCAGCGATTTGTGCAAGTGTTTGACGACGATCTTTTCGAACTCAATCATACACAAACGCAAAATTTTCCACAATCCGTGAAGTCGGTTGCCCAACTTGTTCATCGTCTTTGATGGATTATCGGCCCTCTTTAAGACTCCTATGCCATTCGTAAACCTTCAATCTCGCCATGGTAGATTCACCATAACCTTACTTAGCATTCACAAAGTCTTCAATTGCTTTACCTAAGCGTTGACAGAGTTTAATGCTCAACACTGTTCAAGGAAAGCCACCTTTCTTGCATCGCAGAACAAAGCTAACTAGCCTCGGAAGAAATAACAGCTGCACGTGCGGCTAGGTCACATGGCATGAGCTAAACCAACCTGGCCAAGTAGGTGGAGGTTGGGAGAATCCATTTCTAGTGGTTTAAATTTAAGTACTTACTTTCGTCGTCAGCAACGGCCGCAGCCCCTAAATTTTTGGATCGTACTACGTATGTAATCCATGGCTAAAACTTTTTATTTGTTGACTTACGTAATCAGTTCTGCTAATTATAATCAAATTCTTCCCAATTAAATTTGAAAACCTCAAGTTGAGGAAAACACAATACCTGATCATTTAAAGCATTTCTAATATAAAACTTTCTAAGTAATTTTCAACTTTTTTCAGAATCCTTTCTTTTTTATACTTCAAGTAAAAATGTGTTGGATGTTTTTAAAAGTTTAAGCCAAGGGGAATTAATAATGAATTATTCCATTATTAAAGTTAATTATCTTATAAGAATTTAAGAGACACATCTGCTTCTATTCATTAAAAAGTGACAGGAAAATTTAGTTTATTATGTGTTTTGTAATAGTTTGAAATATTAAAGCGCAAGAAGTTCTACAGTATTTCTTAAATTAAAAAAAAAAAGCTATTGCATATTTAGAAGTTCAACAAATAATTTGTACGTCATTTTTACCGTAACTGAACTAAATGTTCTTTTTTTCGTAATAACATTTCTTCGCTAGACATATTGATCATTCCTTCGATTAAAGAAATTTCATACTCTAAATGATGTGATTATTTTTTTCTTCTCGAAATTTATCTTTATTTGCTGATGCTACCAGAAGGAGTTAATTAAAATGTTTCCAAGACTACCGAATGATTTTCTCTAAATATTGTAAAAAATATCAGGAAAAATTTTAATTGAGACTTACATTCAAGCAATAAATGAGAGGGGAAAAAATGGAAAGATGTAGAACAATAAGAATAAAAATGCTCGCCACTGAAAATCTTTGAAAAAAAATTGTCGTCAAGCAAAATGTTTGATTAGAGCTTCCTAATAATCGTTGCAAGTGTAATGAAAAAGAAATATGGATAGTAATTTTTTCTCTAGATTAATAAAACGAATAGGATTAGCTCACGGAACATTTAGTAGTGTATTTAAATTTAATCTCATTTCTTTTAATAGAAATAACGCGATGAGATAAAAGTTGTTTCGTTCTATTTTGTTTGAGACACCACGAAATAACTAAACTAATAAGTTGAATATATTTTTTTTATCGTTTAGTATTTACACAAATATAAAAGAATTACCTTGTAGGGTATTATGAAAAGCAATTTGATGAAATTCGATGAATATCGTCTGCAAAAAAACGCATTCTAGGAGGGAGGGGGGGATTTTGTATGAGTTAATGTTTTAAATACTAATATGTTGGTTCATTCAATGGGAGTCATTATTACGGATAGTTCAGTAAAACATGTAACTTAAATAATAATAAGAAAAAAGGGACTAGAACCACTGTTTTCAGCATGGTATGCCTCCCTCCCCTGCAAAGTCATGCTTCCTTGCATTTAATATTTTATAAATTCCTTAAGGTATCCGACTACCGTAAAATTGTGAATTTTGCCAAAACTTAAAATTTTTTTTGTATTTTGCTTTATAGACTTAGCTTTATTAGCTTTATAAAAATACTATGTTTATTATTTTCCATTCATTAGAACAAAAACTACAAGTGTTTTAGTAAAAAAAGATGCTTCACTTTAAGCAAAATGTCGTACTTTAAAATACGTTTTACTCGAAATGTGTTTTTTTGAAAAAAAAAAAACTCAAACGGACAGCAATTGCTCAAAAGGTTTTGAAAATAATTGATTGAAATTTTTTGTGTGTATGTTCTGTATAATAGTAGAAGTGTTTTAACCTTCATATTTATCAATCAGTGTTTTATTACAAAATTTACAGTCCCTTATATGTTAATATAATCACTGTTTTTTTAAAACAACTAAGATAAAGTGCTCTAGTTTTGTATAAATTAAAATATCTCTGATCCTGAAGGTCATTTCAAAAATGAATAACATAGCAACACACCAGAATTGACAAATTGAAATTTGTTCATAAATTTTTGGTACAGAATGGACCCTGTTTATGTTATTTTTCGTAAATTTTTACCATTCCCCCCTTTTTTAGCAATAATAATTTCTTTTCTCTTCTTAATTTTAGCATATTTTTTTAAAATGTACTAAACAAATCTAAAAACCACAAAACTTCCCCATATCTCCATTTTTTAAAAAAAAAGTTGTCGCAAGTAATCGGATACCTTAAATACGTATTTGGCGACAGTCAGGTCTTGAGTCCCCTAGAATCCTGCCCCCCCAAGTGATGCAGGGGGTTGCAGTGGTGTACGTTACCACTGTCGTGTTTAAATATTTAGAAATCTATTTTTCTAAGCGATTCACGCAACTCAAAAATAACAATGACTTACTCTGTTGGAATATGATTCTATTTTATAAAAATTGTACTTAAAAGCTAATCAAAGCAACTATTAAAATAAGGCAATTTCTTTAGATTTTTCTAGATATTTTGATCTCATATATATATATTTTTTACCTTACAGGAATAGAAGATATTTATATTTACTTATGGCCTCGAGTCCTTCCAGTATAGTGGTTAGTGACGCTGACTGATGTGCCGTAGGGCCAGGGTTCGAATCTCAAAGAAGGCATGGATGTTTGTAAATGTATAGTACCTTGCAGCAAGGGGTACTCTAAACAGCCGTCATAACCGCAAATCCTCTCATGAGGGTGGCGGAAGGGGGGAGACCCCTGATCACCCAAGCACGTTGTCCTTTAAAATTGGTAAGGAAACGAGCCAAATCGTACTGTCCCCTGTATGATGTTCACTGGCATTTACCGATCAGGTTGCATCAGTAACAACAGAAGAGGAAACTGGAAAACTTAATGAAAATGAGCACTTTTAATGTGTACTTATTTAAGTAAAAGTATATTTGAAAAATACCGTATGGAAATTAGATCTAAAATTATTGTAATTTATGATAGCTAAAAAATGAAACTTAACCGAGAGAGGTGAAAAGTGCCCTAATATTAAAAGATGATTCAAAATTATTCATGTTTTATAAAAGTGTAATATGTATATATGTGTGATTCACATAAAATTTTAATGATCCCAATAAATTATGAGACGAATACCGGTATCTTACAAAATGAGTTTTTGATAGTCTTTCTTCTTTTTTGTGAAAAAGCTAAAAATGACTTCTAGTTATATAGGGTGAGCCAAAAGTCTTGCCCTGATCATAAATATTTATTGTGGTCAAACAAAAACAACATTGTGACGGAAAAAAAATTCCAACACCATGAAGGACTTGTGTTAGATTAACGAAATTTATTAGGCATGTGTGGTGATCAGTTGTGTTTTCTGATGAAAGCAGGTTCTGCCTTGGTGCCAGTGATGGCCGTGTGTTGGTCTGAAAGAGGCCAGTGTACGCCTCCAAACTGCCTGCAGCCTAGACATACTGACCTACACTTGGAGTCATGGTCTAGGGAGCAATTTCCTATGAAAGAAGGAGCCTTCTCGTGGTGATCCCAAGCACACTGATTGCGAATTTTTACGTCAGTCTGGTGATTCAACCTATAGTACTGCCATCCATGAACAGCATTCAAGGGGGAGTTTTGTGACGGATCTATACGCGGTTCCACTAATATCTTCTTATCTCTTTAAACAAAATATTTAATTCAACCAACTTTCATCGAGTAAGCGAACTTGATTTATGTAAATGAGGTATATTATATAAATTCGGTTTTCGTGAGTTGGCAGTTAGAAAGTAACTAAGTAAGTAAGTAAGGAAGGAAGGAAGGGTAATTGGTTGACACGTTGTTATTAACACGCTAAAGTGGATAATTTAGATGTGTGCAAATAGGAGTTTAACGGAAGTTTGAGAATTAGTTGTTAGTTGAAGATTGAAAAGCAGTGGAATTAATTAAAGATTACAGAGCGTAGAGGCATCGTCATTGGATCAAGCCAAAGTGAGTGCCTGCAAAGTTCCAGTGTAGGATCCGATGCATTAAAGGTTCAGGTACTGTGTACTTGAT
>BMAO01001665.1:0-19163 GCA_019973975.1 Trichonephila clavata | reverse complement strand
AGAAAATGAAAAAGTTTTGATAGAAGTTTGATTATTAATTTCTGCATCAGAATCGCTATTCATTGGATTTGACAAATCAACAGTTTTCTCAATGTTTGTTCCACAGATAAACAGTCTGTCATCAAACGTTAAACAATCGTTAAAATTCCTTCCAGGAGAGATTTCTTCTCATATAACTTCATCTCATCATTCCAAAATCAAACAAAAAATCTGCAATACAATACGTATAAAAAATCTCTTCTCTTAAGAAAAAGAACAATTGATAAAAACTCTTAAAATATCTCCTGCGTAGTGAAATGGGATGATATAAGAGAAAGGAATTTCCCCACCTATTCAAAAATCTTACAAAAGTTTACACTCGACTCATTTGCACCTGTTAAGTCAAATAACTGCTTGCACCCTTTCTCGTTGAAATGTGCTGCTTTTCTGTTCCGCACAAAAAAAATGTGTAATTTGAGAAAAAAAAGTATCCAATTTTTTTTTTTTTTTTACTACAAACTAATTAAAATATTTTTCAGCTGTTGAAATAATTTATTAATTCGAGAGTTTTGTTTATTAAATATGTTTTCTGTCTTTATTTTAACCGGGAAAAGATAAAATTTATTGAATCACGAAATTCGTTAAATAGAGATTCGGTAAATCGGGATCCGAAGTATTTCGATTTTCAGTGATTCAAAACTTTACTATGAATTTTGAAGTGATAAATATATTTTTTTTTCCAAATTGAACACACTTTAATCACATTCTTATACTTCCTACTTTAAATTAATGATAAGCATATTTTTAGGTAAATATGCACTTTTTTAATGGTAAAAAAATTCAATTCATATAACCTAATGCTTATACATTGCACTACAAAACTAAACTAAGTTCATTTAGTTTAGTTCACTAAGTTCAAAATTTTAATGTTTGGAGTTTTGAATGTTCAAGTTATTTCGTTGAAGTTTCTACTATCTATAATAATCTCAACAAAATCTTTTTTGCTAAAATTTGCTTTTATCGATACAAATATTATATTAAGATAAGTATAACTATTTGATATTCTTTTTTTTCTTTTGATTATTACATTTTAGTTTCCATTCATTTAAACAGTAAAAAATATATTTCTTAGCATTAAATTTAGAGGAATATCGGTATATTGAAGACGTTAAGAAAATTCAAAAAGTAACAAGACCATATAGGAAAGTTATAAGTTCATATCAAAATCTTCTTTAAACAGCTAAATAAAGTCTATTTA
Organism: Trichonephila clavata; assembly: GCA_019973975.1. NCBI lineage: Eukaryota > Metazoa > Arthropoda > Arachnida > Araneae > Nephilidae > Trichonephila > Trichonephila clavata. Next base: position 17,926 of record BMAO01001665.1, on the reverse strand, counting down.
ATTGGTTTAATTAAATAAAACTCAACTTCCTGATTTTGTCTCTTCATTTATGACGATTTTCATTGTAAATTTTAGAAAGAAATATGTTACTCGTACATTTTGCTTTACAATTTTAATGATAGAATAGTGGATTTTCTCCTTTTCTGTAACTGAACAGAAATCTTTATATGAATTTTTTTCTATAAATAATTTTTTCGGACGTACAAAAACTTTCATTCACGTGCATTTGGTATTTTCGTTTGTACCTTTTTAAAAAAAGGTTTCGCTTAAATTTTTAAAAAAATTATCACAAATGTTACAAACTAGGATAAGTGTTCATACGGTAAACTACTACAGTGCATTAAAATATTTTGACAAAATAATAATGTAGTTCAAATTTTTCGGAATAAAAAATATGAAAACAAATAAGATTTCTAATTATTTCATCTAATTTTTTTGGATAAAAATTGCAATCACTGCTTCTAAATTATGGTCCTTTTATTTAAATGAAATCAAAATATTCAAAATTCATATCAAATATTGAGGCTCTAAAAACTAAAATTTCACATTTCATAACCAAGTACATTTCAATAATGCCACAAGTGACCTTGCAAGTGACGTGCCAGTTCAGAAAATTGATTACAGTCACAGGGTATTAGATCAGGCGAGGAAGTAAAATGTGACAAAAATATTGTTTTAGTTTTCGCAAGCAAGTTAGTTGTTACGAGGGGTCGATGTTCAGGAGCATTGTCATGTAAAAAATTATCCTACTCAATACACAATTTTGATCTTTTCTTTCGGATTGACTCATACAAACAATGCAGATTGCTAACATAGAGTTCTCTTTTCACGTTTAGAGAGGGGATTAAATTACAGATGCATATAGTCCCTGGATATTGTAGTCCTCAATCCAGCGTGGGTTTCTCTTTAGAGTGATCTTAGTGGAATATCAGCTTGTGTCGATATTATGGTGATTCCTAAGTTTCTGTTGCTCTATTGGATTGGGGGTCGTATAAAAACACTCTTCCCTGTTTCTAGTAACAATTTTGCCAGGTAGGGAAGGATTTTAAACAATTCCCGAGATTAAGTCTCCCACCATTTCCATCCGAATATTTCCAACTGACTCTACTACGTATGAAGCATTTTTCTTTCGAACCACCACAGAAATATTTTCGATGTTTTCAGTAGTACGGGAAGTCAGCGGACGACCAGAGTGTTCGTCCCCTTTCACAATTTTCCTGCTTTCTCTGAAACACTGATGTCCTTCAAAACCTTGTGTTCCCGATAATATATCTCTTTCACGTACACTTGCTTAAACATTCCATAAGTCTCAGAACATTGTTTTCTAAGAAAACACAAAATTTATATTCATTCTCTATTCTCTCTACAAATGCCATCTTTTTTCAATCACTAGTTACTAAATACATCTGCCTACAAAATGCGACATCATAACGAGCCACCGATCTTGTTATTTGGAGAAAAACACTTTTAGGAACGTAGGAAAACACAGAAACAGGGATACGTTATCGTGGTCTCTCTACAGAAATTTTTTTTCAAGTCATACACTCAGTCCAGTAAATTTTGAATCCTACCTCGTATACAAAAAGTATAAAATATGTCATTGTTTTGTTTTACTTATTAGTAAAAATAAATAAAGATTTAAGTTTAAAATAATTATGTACGTACTACTGTAAATTGCAGGAAATAACTTGTTTTAATATTGAGTTGTTTGTTTTCAGTAAACCATAGATTGAATTCTAACAGTATGAAGAAAATAAAGTGGGATTAAGCTTCTTCATTTGAAAAGTTACAAGTGGTTGGGGTCGCCAAGTAGTCATATTTACAAATTAATGGTCAGCATTCTTTCTGTATCGCTGTGGTACCAGTACACCAAACCACGAGAGCCAGTACTTAATTTATGAACAAATTTAATTTTGAAATTTGGCACAAAGGATGACTTCAAAGATCAGCTTGCAGTAATTATTTATTGCATTTATTTTCAATTAAACTACCAAATCGATTCTTAATAAAAACACAAGATTAAACACTGATCTCTTAAAAAAATAATTTTTTCTTGCCATAGGATTAACAACCAATGTATAAAGAAAAATTTTGTTATGATAAGTTATCAGCAAACAAAAGACTCAAAATGATGGATCTCCATTTCCTTTTATTTATTTTAAATTTTATGTCTAGCATTCTCCTTTGCATTTCACCCGAGGGATTTATGCATTAAATATTAGATAAATATACGCTTAAACCTTTCTTTGTGTTTGGGGCTTAAGAAATCTGTAAAAAAATTAATTTCCTGTTTAAAGTGAAAAGAAAAAATACTTTCATAATCTTGAAGCTCAGATGCAGCTTAGCCGGAAAGTTTATGCTCCTATAAAACGTTCAATTCCAGATTCTGGTAAGTATTTCAATAATAATAACAAATCTAACTACATTTTAGTGCTCTTTCTTGAATTAAGGATTCAAAAAAAAATTATATTAACATTTCAAATCACACATTTTTGTTTTCATATTAAAAAAATCTAATACTACAATGTTGAGAAAAAAGGTATAAGGCAAAGCAAAAGTCTCCTATGGCTTTGAAACTAAAAATTGGAAGTTCTTGGAATGTTGATACATTGCATCATATAAAAGCTTAATCTATAAATATAAAATTTGAAAATTTAAATTATTCTATTTTTAACTCATTAAAAATGTGAAAAGGTCGCAGGAGATTATATTTAATTTGTTGCGGATGATCTAAAAACTTTTCTTCTTCTTCTCGATTAATTGAATCATTTTTTAGGTTAATAATTTGAAAAATGTTTTCAGAGTGCCCTTGCAGATGTTTTTCCAATTGTTTTTAAAAGCCACTTTAAGCTCATGTTTGGTGTTGCTTCGTAAAATTTCCGTTGGATGCAAATGAGGACTTCTTGATGGTCAATCAAGAGGATAAGCATTAACTTGAAACCGAATTTTGTTGTGTTGGAATTTGTATAAATGCATTGTCATGCAGGAATTTCCACCATTCAGATATCACTGGAACTCTGGCAATAAATTTCTACTGGGATATCTTGGATGTCTTCTGAACTAGCTTTTGCTAATAAATAAGCAAAAGTTGTCAGTACATAAGTAACAAAATGATTAAAACCCTCACAGATCCTCATTATATTGTACCTCCGAAAACCTGAATAGAGCCGAATAATATATTAATATTATTTAAATCTGTCGAACTCGTTGGGATTATATTTGCGTTCATTTGAGAAATAAACAATTACGTGTTGTTTTGGAAACTCAAGGAGATCCATTTAATATAAGTCTTAGCTGGAGGTCGTGAGCATATTTTTATTCAAATAATTTTATCAAGCATTTTTAGGCCTTTATTCTTACTAAATTTTACATTTGGATGTTATGATAGATTTTAGGTATAGTTTGTCTAACTCCTGAAATGTTCAAAGTCACTATTTAAGAAGAAATATTTATTCGACTAATATCAGCTCTCTTTTAACGAGGATTTAATACAAATATTTGACCTGCTTGTTTGATTATCAGTACTTTTAAGAAATCGCTATTGCAGTTTATAGATATGCTTTTATGTTATTGTCTAAGTCTCTATAAACCTTATTCTTTAGAATTAAAGTCTTAACAAGTTCAGACAGCGCGAAATGTTTCCATATTTCCCTGTCTCCAAAATTAGAATTTCTCCATAAACATAAATATATCAGGTTCAGAAAATTAAAAAATCCATAGAAATGAATAAACAGTAAGCACCTTAAGTCTAAAGATGACTTTATAATTTTGCCCAACACTATAGCTTTCTTTTTTTTACCTTGATTGTGTATAAAACAATGATTCAGATTCTATACTCACCCAAAGTAAAAGTAAATTTTACTATAAGAATAATATTTTTCATTGTAAATCTTTATGCAATAGATTTACACAAAATTTATATTACAAAGTGAAATTGTAGAATAACTTATTGGTATTCAAAATCTTATTTCATTAAGTTCCACATGAGCAATGACCATTTATTTGACAGTGTATCGCAAAAGTTTAACTTGAAATACAGATTGTTTTTAACAGATATGCTTTATTTAATATTAGAAAATAAAGTAAGCGTAAAAAGATTTTACATAGTGTTAACTAGAAATAAAAAAGAACAGAAAATACTCCAATTCATAATATTTCATGTTCAGGATCTTTATATAATTATGTAAACCTCAAACAGTAATACTATTTATTAAAAAATATCTGAAGTTAAAAATTATTTCTTTAAACATTCTATAAATATATTTGCTTTAATATTGACATAAAGTACATTTAAAAATAAGAGTATTTTCATTTTAGTTCTAATAAAATTGAAGGGCTCACATAGAGTAATATAATTAATGAGGCAATCAGACACCAAGTCCTAATTACTTTTAAATATTACTTATAGGAATGAATAATACTTTTTAAAATATTAGTATCGCATTTGATTTAGTTATTAGTTCAGCTCGAAGGGAAACAATTGATTAAGTTGAGGATAAAAGAAACTATTAATACAAAATTTAATTCCGAATGATGATAAGCCAACAAAATATGAACAAAATAAAATGATTTTTCTATAATTTAAAGCTTTGCACGCATTTCGAATAAACTCTTCCTTTTACATATTTTTCTAATAATATATTTAAACTTTTTAATTCTGTATTTCATTGCTATTAGCTGTCTTTTACAACATATGAAAAAATTAAATAATTCCATTTAACGAGTTAAAATTTATAATGGATATGTTTTGAAAAATAAGCTTATTTAATATTTAGTAAAATGTCAAAATCATTATTATAATTTTAAATTTATTAACAAATTAATTACTTCCAGAGTCATCGATGTCTTATAAACAAAATATACACACAAATCGCTATTGGAATTTACAGAAATTTCTCTCAGGATTATTTGTGAAAAAAGAACGAAAGAACTCAAAAATTCACTGTTTTTGTGTTGATTAATTAATTTAATTTTATTCTTATAAATAGTTACAAGTTTTAAAATATGCTTAGTTTTTTCTCAAAAGCTTATACAAATTAGAACGTAAAAAAATATTTTTTTTGAACTCAAACTGTAGTATTACAAAAAATGTCACAAATTTCCTATGTTCTTTAATTTTAATACATTTTTCATCAAACTTACAAATTATTTTTTTTCTATAATGTCTTAGAAAATGCAAATCTTAATCTTACAAAAAATAATGAACCATTTTTTATTTTTTTCTAAACTGTTTCTTAAAGTGCAGGACAAATTAGTTCGTATATTAAATTAAATTAATATATTCGTTAATTGATTAAACTAAATTATTTCAAATTTATTTAAAAATGAACATATAATACAAATTAATAAACATTTAAATTTTAATTTAAACTAATTTATTTTACGAATACTTCCCCTTCTTAAACAATTAAATAAAAATTATTACATGCGCTTTCACAGTTTAAGGTAGAAAGATTGCAATTCATTAAGCAATGTTTATGTTCAGTTTCCGAATAGGAATTCAAATTCTCTCTGATTAATTATCTTCGAATATAGATAACTTTCTAAAAATTTTGTATGTTAATTAAATCACGAGTCAAAGAAAATTAGGCAGTCAATTTAGAATCAGCTTTTTAGGTTTCAGGAGGTATATTCAAAGTCTTCTACAAAACACTTATCAATTTAGAAGAAAAGTTTTAATAATATTTTTTTTACACAGACATTCTCTCTCTCTCTTTCTCTCTCTATCTATCCATATATATATCGTCTCTAATCCGTTATCATCCTTATATATATATATATATATATATATATATATATATATATATATAATATATAAAATAAAACGATTAGATGATACTGATAGTTAGAGTGATTTCTATGTATTGAAAAAGGTCCATGAACCAAAAATATATCTTTTCCTTTAGTACTTATTTGATAATTTATGTATTACGAAATCAATTATAAAACAAGTTGAACGGTTGGAACTTAGCCATAAGCATTCGTTAACTCTTTCTGATAACCAGTGCATTGCTGTGTTCACCAAACATAACCAACAGATGTCTCAGTCAGGATTACAAAGTCAAAAATAAGACTTAATCTGTTAGTACTGTATATTTAAGTACCGTATAATCTGATGTATAACAGGCACTTTTAACTAAAAAATAAGATCGAAATTTACAGGTACACGTTATACGCCGGGTATAAAAAGGAGAACTTTAAAAATAAAATATAGAAAAAAAAGATGAGCATCAAGAAAAATTAGACTTTTAATAAATAAATAAAAAAAGAGGAGCATATAATCAAAGAAGACTCCTACATATGTCGAAATACTGTATCTTTGAAAGAAATGACTTTCCTTAAGAACTTAAAGGGTTATAGTTCTAGAATTATACCTCGAATAAATGACTTTAAAATATAAAAACATTGCGCACATACATTTCGGATATCTTTATCAAATGAGCGTGTGCATTATACGACAAATATGCCTAAAAATTAAAAATGGCCGCTTAAAAGATGAAGATTGAGTGCGCATTATACGGCGTTGCCCGTTATACGGTACTTAAAAAAAGTGATTGAACGTCATTGTTAATTGTTCTATTCAAGTTACCATTTACTTTATACTATTAAGAAAAATATGCAGTATATATATATAATGATCGCAATCAATTAAAAATCTTAAATTTTAACGATTCTGGAAGAATCTAAAGTTTTCATGGAATCAAAAAATAAATGCGTAAAAATCTGTGGTTGTCGTTGTTGCTTATGTCACCTGTCTGACGTATTCAGATCGAGGCCCTTGAAATTCATCATGGCAACGGGCTAGAGATACGTCTGTCATTAGCCTAAGCTTTGTGCCCAAGAAGGTGACAGCACGATTTTGCGAACGATAGATGGTGACACTAATCGGACACACAGATTTAACGAGCATGTGCTCCGTTTGTACTCGGCGAGTATTTGGTGGCATCGGGCATCGAACCCAGGAATTCCGGTCTGGCTTCCTATGTTCTAACCACTAGGCTACCCACGGCATCGAGCGTAAAAATCAACGTTATATTTATAAATGTAATAAATATTTAAAATATAACAAATGCTTTTTACCAACAATGTAAGCAAACAACATATTTTTCACTAATATTCGTTTATTTTTAATATCGAATGGATGGTAATTTATGTCCTACATATTATCAAAAGTAAAATGAGGTAAAGTATGATGATTATTACACGCATATATGTGAAATATATCACGACACAAAAAGTTATTTTTATATTCTATATGTATTTTCACTTTTAAATTAAATAAAACAACCGTTTATGTTTTAATTCGGATGGTTAGATACATAGATAAGGAATTTATTCGTTAAAAACTTTGTCGAAAGGTTTCCCAATCTATTTTTTAATCTTTTAATTAAATCCTAGAAATTCGAGGACTCTTGCACTGCACATGAAATAAATTACTTTACTGGAAACGATAAATGAGTTCTGATTATCAAAGCGTCATTTGGAGACAAAGTGCCGAATCGATTGTGATAGAAAGGAGAATTAGTTCGCCTCAAAATAAGCTATCTTATTTACTTTGCCCTTTAACTTCTTTTTCTGATCTTTCATAAAATGAATAAGGAAAAACATATGCATAGCACTTCAAGTGCTGCTTTTTTAGTATGTACTGTTTAATAATCCAAATGATTTCTTTCAAATTTGTTTTTTTAGACTGTGGTTTTAGAAAAAGACAATGATGAGATTAAATGATATTTTGATAAACAGTCAAAAGTCAAAACAATCGATAAATAAACGATCACCTTCTCATATATATTTTTTATTTCCCTTCCGTACAATTTATCCAAAGAGCTTGAGGTGAAACGGAAGCATAAAAAGCAAACATAATTTTTAATTTTGGTATTTATTTAATTATATAATAATGCCTGTAGTCATTCGATTTCTTACCTATAATAAGATAAACAGAGAAGTATTCATCAATTTGACTTAATTATTAAAAAAACTAATTTCTACCCTTTTTTTAATGATCAATACATTTAATTCTTAATTTATTTTGTACAGATCATGCGCACTTTAAAAGAGTCAATGAAATATAAGTTTTATGACATAAAAAATGGCTTTACGTCATTTAAAAATATTATTGGATTATAAGATTTCTTAATTCTGAATAATAATTTAAAGTAAATGGGTTTAATCAAAATTTATCTCTACGGATTAGGTAAAAAAATTTAACTTTAGATTTAGGTTTTATCGATTCCATTAGAAACTAGTTTGAAATTTCCAAATTGCTCCATTTTTTTTTTAAATTTAGGAAACATCACAAAAGAAGTGTTATTGTTGAATATGTATTTCTTACCGTTTATATATATATATATATATATATATATATATATATATATACATATATATACACTCATGTCCATAAATTAAGGATAATTCAGAATCAAACAGAAATTTAAATCTAAATAAAAATTCACTGTAGAATTATCACACACATCATGAAGAAGAATATGCAAATTACAGGAAATCACCAGATGGCGCGGATAGTACGTCACAATGAGGAGATTGTAAGAGAGGGGTATATAACGAATGATGGCAAAGAAGTAAAATTGTTTACAAGCGCTTTAAGAAAGAGAGAGAACATATCAAGAAAATATAATGCTTGAATTTGAAAGTTCTTCTCCGTTTGAAAAATTAATTGTAACCACCTGTAACACAGGTATATTGTTACAAGAGTCTAATTTCATGTTGAATATAATACTGTTTATTAATTAAACTGGTAAGGCAATGTTCTTTAACAAGATAGTACGAAGAGTGGTGAAACAGAAGTTAAATGTAGTAATGCATTTCCCTAGAACATCCCAATCATCATTAATTGTTCTGAGTTAGGGGTCGTCATCCTTTCACTCCAAGGGCTACATCAATAAATTCACAAAGATCCACGGGTTACATGTCTGTTAAAAAACTGTAGTCAGAATATACACATCAAAAAAGAGATTTGTTTTACAAGATTGCAAATGATTATAACGGAAGATATAGTTTTATAGCTTTATATATATATATACTCCTTTTCCAAAAAAGTAAAATGATGTGACAATAGAATGCATGGAATTTTTATTTATTTATTTATTTTTACTTATGAATAAATATTAATGTGTGCAGAACAATGTTGCAACAACAACAACAAACAACTTTCAATACTAGCAGGAGATTGTTGTTTCTTTACTCGTAGTGACGTTTGACATTGTTTTTACTTGATTTAAAGCTTCAATATCTAGTTTAAGCTTTTTTGTTGCGATTCATTGTTCCTACAAATGTTTGCCCAGTTCTTGTTTGTATTTTATGTTCTTTATTTTACTAAAAGAACTGTTCATATAAGTAGGTACATCCAAACGTAGAAATCATGGGAAACGCATGTTTAAGAATTCCAGGATACTTGTTTTCGGTCACGTACTTCGAATAAAAAATCGATTAACGTAAGAGTTTCAAGAAATTTGATTTGTACAGCAAAGCAACATTGCAAAACTATAACTGAATTAAGTGAAACGCTTCCAATATCTACTTAAAAAGAAAAGAAAATTCACATAAAAATTTCCTTTTTACGAAAATAGGAAAATATGCTTTTCATTTCATTTTGGATTCGAAAAACATTCTACATAAAAGTCTGAACTCCATGTTGTAGAGTTTTTCACACACTCCATTAATTTTGGAAAGTGAATGACATTCTTATGTAACAACTGGTTTTCTCATGTTTTTCATATTCATGTTCTACTTTGCCTCTAAAATTTTCAAACAATCAAAAATTATGGACAGATAACTTTTTTCCAGTAAGCAGTGCCTCAAACCATTGAGATGTCCTGTAATATCGTAAGGAAATGCAAAGTCACTCAACCAATTTTCATCATTAATCAAGTGAATAGATTTTCTTTCAAATTTCATGACTTGTTTAATTTAGCTCTTTAAGGAAAACAAACGTTGAACTTTTTTTTCTGTGGCTCAATCAACGTACTTATACGAATTACACAACATCACCATATACTTCCAAATCCTTCAAGAATTGCGACATTGTGTTTGTGTGTATGTGTATGTGTGCCTGCGAATTTTGGTTGGATTAAATTAGCCATTTCTGAACAACAAGTTTGAAACTTTTCAAAGTTTGAGAAGGAATTTTTGCATAAATTTTCTTGGTGAATGAGGCTGGGAAAAGTCATTCTAGTATTTACACTTGCCTTCACATTAGATTATTGTAATGCGGTTTCTTCTATTTTCTCTCAAGTCACAGATTTAGCATCTTCTCTGGTATTAGCAGATATATTGTTAAAGTCTTATTCTCAAGTTTGTGCCAGACTCGAATATAAATATAGACCTCGTGTTGTACCTTTAAGCACAATGAACCTGGAAAATTCCTTTATACTTTTAAAGTATCCATCAACGCCATGAATAAAATGGCATTTGAGCAGTATCAATTGCATCCGTTGATTTATCCATCACAACAGAATAAAATTCAATTTTTTTGCATTTCGATTTAAACTTAATGAATGTATCTATTGTGAGATCCTCCACTTGGCGACTCGCTAGTGTTACACCAGACAAGCGATTATTTGAAATGCCTCATGTCTGTGTTGGGTGCTGCACTCTGGAGACATTATTTTACAAACTCTACATCAGCAAAGGGTTTTCCACGATAGGCAATTTTTTTCTGCTACCATGAAGTTAAGACGAACACTATTTTCAGGCTCTTTATTCACTATGGTGAAAAAAACTGCTCACAATTTAGTTTTAATTTTTATTCATTCACCTTATTACTTGGGAAATGTTCTTCGAATGCAGAATTTTTCCCACTGTGATTTGTATCATAGTGTCTTTTAATGTTGTATTTTTAATCACAGCTACAATATCGTTGAAAATAATGCAAACTGCAGTAATGTTATATTCAACAAATAAAAGATCTCACCATATTTCTTGAAAATAACGCTTTTTTCTTCGATATTTCTTTTTGGTTATCACAGATCGTCATTGTTCATTCATTCAAAGACCATAGAACACAGCGTTTCTCAATGTGTGGTGCATGCCCCCCTAGCGGGGCGTGATAACTCTACGAGTGGGGCGCGAGCATATTGAAAAGTCGAAAACAAAAGATTATTTGTAAAAAATTATTGATTTACAGAAAGTAAACAAACTAAAACATTATAACATAATAAAAATAAAATGCACATTTACACTGATATAATATACTTATAAATGCATCAGTATAGCATGATGCATTTTGTAATTAAAAACTAAGTTAAGAATGATTTAATAATAACCAGTGACCCTATAGGCTTGTCATATATAAAATTATACACATAAACTAACACTTATCTAAATAATTGGTACTGTTTATTTTTTTTATCCCTTAACTTCTGATTAAAAGTTGCGCTATTCGCTCCCCAGTGCCAACATTTTCCATATACGGGTGCGTATATGATGTAGAGGGGTGAGGAAAGGAATAAATAAGCAAGTCTTTTGAAATAAGTAAATCCTTCGCAAAACACTGCCAAGGTCTTTTTATTGCATTCCAAAGCCTTCGAAAAAATTTTATGAATAGCAGTGCACAGAAAAGATCGTAGTTCCGAAAGACGTATATATACGTCCGGGATAGTTAATGCTTTGGCTGAGCGAGACGTTTATATACGCCGGTGGCGCTTAATAGGTTAAAGTAGTATCGTAGCTGTAGCGTCAAAGTATGGAATTATTGAATTCAATGCATTGTTACTGTATGGATGGGGGCGCGATGGAAATCATGACTGAATATTGAGTCGCAAATGTTGAAAGTTTGAGAAGCACTGCCATACAAAGTTTCTGGATTTCAAAATGTGGAGAGAGTGTGAGTAATCTAGCTTAAAATTAATTGTACAAAACCTGCTTATTTCCACCCAAACAGAATGCTTACAACTACTCGCCCCTTTGACAACTGATTGCGACATCAGGGGTAATAGAATTCTGTTCATTTATCCTCAACTCTATTCTATAGTAGTGGCAGGCTCAAGATCACCTTTGGTGACATATTGGCGGAAGGTTGACACACATCTCTTGAAAACCTGTTAAAAAAAGAATCCTCTTTTCTGGAAATCGCTAAGATTTTAAGCATACTCATTTTTTTTATTTTTAAAACTGTTTAAAATACATGGAAAATTCTGAAATTTTCGTCATTTTTAGAAAATTTATCGGAAATGGATATCAAATATGTTAATGAAATGTTTTAAATATCAAGAATAAGAAAAAAAATGTGTATAACGACAAAAACCTGAAAAGGCAAATTCTCTTGAAACTACCTCAAATTCAAAAGTGTAGCCACTGCATTACCTTCCGTGGGCCATTCGTGACCCGTGGGCAAAGGATAGTGTAGGCTCCCTATATAAGTACCATGCAGCTAATCTAATGCTCTTATATTACTCTCCTCAACAAGATGATCCTCCAAAAGTGGGGTTCTGTGTTGTCTAGTATTATTCTCGTTTAGTATGAAGCATCCGCAGCTACTGATTCTTCACGAAAGCAAGTAATTCGGCCTTATACAGTGAAGCATTACCAGTTTTCCTTGGAACCATATGCAATACTGCATGTGTATCAGTATGGGCCAATACTTTCATCTGCACATACACTGGAATAACAAATAAAAAGGAGTTACAAAACAAGGAACCACCATAAACCAATACACACAGTGCTAGACATCTTACATACAATTTAACTTCATAAACCTTCTGTGAACATCCGATTTGAATATGACCCAGGATGCATCAGGAAGATAATTTTTGTTCTTCGTGACAGTTAGCAGTCTTCTGAGGTAGTCATATATAGCATCACTTTTACCTTTTTAGACAGTGATTACAAACTGGTAAAATAGTCTCACTAGTACATAGATTACAACTCCCATTCAATCCTCCTCTTTATATTACGTGTTCAATGTACATGAATTAATCTCTATCGATTGTGTTTTGCTCATGCATTTAACTGATATCTAGAGAACATGAGCTTCTGATTGCATATATTGATGACAGGTATTGCCTAGCCAATTTTTCCACATTTTCTTTTAATTCTTATATATATTTGAACTGTATGTTTACAATGAATGTTTATCTAAATTCCCCTGAGTTGTTCTTGACCTTATAATCTATAATTTGCGTACCTTCATAACAAAACTGCATATTGAATCTGGCTCATTTCTTATTACCAAATAACATAACAATGGAATTTGGAAATAAAATATGTCTTGTAAGAACAAGACATATTTAGGAATAATGGCAAAAGCATGCCATTATTCCTAAGTGTACTTCAAAATATGTATGAATATGTCCTTACTTTTGGTGATGCAGTGGCACTTTTTTTTTAAATTTTAAGGAGTCAGTGATTGATTTCAAATGAAAGAGCCTAATGCAAAAATCAGCTAAGGATATGCATTACAATATACATTAAAATCTCACATCTTAATAAAGAATTCCATGGCAATGGCAATAATGGCTAGTGAGATGAAAACTGAAAACTTAAGAATATCATTTTCTTTAGTTCCATCTTTTCCAGACTGAGAAGATGGAGAATGAAGCAGAGATAGATTTCTTTTAACGGAAAAGTTAACTATTTGGGGAACATATTGAACTATAAAGAAGTTAATGCTTTCATTCCTTCCAAAAGTCCCCATACATATTAAAAAGCTTATTCTCTTTTCAAGTGGATTTCGCATGGATAAAATGTATGCTAATAGTTCGTAATACCATTTTATTTAAAATCTCTGAGTATAAAAGGTGATGACATAAATGATTTTTAAGATCTATCCATTTTGTTCTTGTTCTCATATAAGATTTATTATTCTTCCTCGGGATTATCACAACAATGTAGCTCGAAACTGAAGAGAAATATTTATAGTATTTATAATTAAAAAAATATTTCGAAGCTCAATTATTTCACTTTTAAAAAGTATTTTTTGTGAGACTTTCCTTTTTTATTTTTATACATGTAATAAAATCTTAAAGGGTTTTTCTTGTTGTATGCAAATTTTTTATGAAGAAAAAAAACATTTTTTTTCATCAAAAATACTATTTTTCTATGTTTACCTATGGTGTATGTGTGCTTTTATATAAGCAACCAACATTTTATGACATGATTTTCTGTGAAATCAGTGTTTGTAATTGAAACATGTACGAGGTCCATTAGATTTAAAATTGTAAAAATATGCATGCCTATCAAAAATATATTAGAAATTGTGTAAAGTTTACCTTTAAAATAAAAACAAAGTTTATAATAATTATAAAACAAACATAAAAGAAATTATAGTTTTTAAATATTGACTATAAATCATCAACAAAACGAGGGTATATAAATGTCATGTACATATTTCCTACAGTTCCAACAAATATTACTCAACGCAATTTTTGTAGATTTTTTTTTAACATTTAGAAACAATTTGACAATATTAAAAAAAAGATAATTCTTATATTGCATCTAATGTAAGTGATGAAGCTCTTGATTGTAACCACTTCCGAGTCTATTTCACACGAATATCTTCTACAAATTATAGCTTAAGCTCTTAATTAAATGGTGCTAAGTTTAAAAATAATAATCGACTGATTAATTGTAGAAATTAAAATAACCAGACAACAGAGTTTTCCCTTTCTTGACCATTACTCGAACTTCTGTTGCCCCTGATCAGCAACATTCATTAAAGTGAAATTATGCAAATCAAATCAAGCTTACTTGTGAGAACTGTGTATGTAAGACAGAGAAAACGCGTGTTTATTGTAAATCCCTCTCTCAGTAATTAAAGAAGTACTTACACAAAAATAGTATTTTAATGTGTATATATTTTAAGTGAGAAATATTTAAAAGATATACAAAACTCTGAAAAATTTAGTGTCATGAAACTTATATGAGGGAAATTTACATAATGTGGTTTACTCAAACGCTAGCTCTTGGTAAGACAAACCTGTGATCTTTGCAAATAAAATAAAATTTAAAGTTAACTACGCGGTAAAGAGGAACTTTGTATTATTTCATCTTACTGCAGAAGTTGTTAAAAGTTTTGTAAACAAGTTTCATTTTAAGATTTTCGGTTGAGACACAGAAAAATAATATACAATTTTTAATCAAAACAAATAAATGCTTTTAAATATTATTTAAATAAAGCTGAAATTATTATATTCAGCATTTAATATATGTGGAACAAAACAAAATTAGAAGAACTTCGTCTTCCATCTTTCACAATTAATTCGACCATTAATAAACTAGCAATTACTTTACTTCCTTTTGAGAACTTCTAGATGCAAAATAAATTTTACAGCAGGGGGAGGGGGACTTTTCCTGATAAGGAATACTTCTAATGTTTTTTAGGTGTGGAGGTCTACCCTGTGGTGTAGATGTGGTCATTCGGTATTAAAATTGTATACATTCTTTTCTTAACATACGTTTTAGACATTTTATACCTATCTTCTATAAAATGACATATTACGGAAGTAACACAAAATTGTCAAGTCAAATGCTTGATTGACATTAGTGACTGTTAGACCCTGGAGGATGGATGTTTTAAATGCAGTGAGCAGAAAACACACGTAAAACGATGGATCTGAAACCAAGAAATTTACTTCCGTTAGTTCGCTGCCGGGTCCTGCCCATCGCGGGACAAGATATCCACTCGAGAATCAAATCCCGGGTAGCCACGAGTTGTAGGATAATGTCTAAGCAGCTAATACCGTGCTATCGTGGAAGAACTGACTATCAACATTTATTCTTCCCTTTCTTTCGATGTTTGGGGAAAAATCATTTTTTACAGCTGGCATCTCTTTTTACTCTACAGTGGCAGCGAACGTGTTAAGCTCATCGTTCACATCGGGAAGATACATGTGTCGTCTACACATTTATCCAATCATTTGCTTAAGTGAATACTGTCATATCGTTTGTAAAATGCCGATTCTCCAGTCTGGCTGAAGTCAGTGTTCCATGAATATGTTTTTTTTTTGGGTATGCACATCTTAGGTCTTAGTAAAGGCATTTACCCCAAGATGTCTTGCCCTGGTCGATCGCTATTGGCTTAATCCCAATCCTGGTTTACAAAATCGTGGCTAAAATTCATGATATGAAGTTCGAAGTTTGAAAATGTGAGAAATTTGTAACAAAAAATATAATTTGAGAGTACATTCCTATCGAAAAATAATTAAGTCAATAATTAATGAAAATTTTGTTTTTCCTTGTTATACGAAAATAAAGTTAAAGTAATAGTGATACTAGAAAATATTTATATAGGAAAGAACATTACTGCAAATATAAGTAACATTTTTGTTATATGTTGCAAAATGAGAAAGTACTAAAGAAAACTTTTGCCTATTTGGGAAGACTTCACGGTGCAAATTAAATTTTGTTAATATAATTATTTATGGAAAACAAAATTTTCACTTGCATAATTTTATGATCTATAATATCAATGGGAATAATATATTCAAATTGTTTGCAAAATTTTATTTCAATTCTAATTATTGTTACATTTTTAAATCCATTCCAAATATAAATTGCTTAAGTTTATTTTTTTACTTATAATAAAAATTTTTAATTTTACGTAAAAGTCTCAAATACAATATATTTTCTTAAGATATAAGTTAACTATATCTCGACGTATAAGCCATATATCATATGAAAACTTGAGTAATTTATGTTAAAAATGTATATAAGATTATTTTAATCCTTAACTACACTTTGAATATTAGATATATTGCATTAACTCAAATTTATTTGCTTGATAAAAAGAGAAATAATTTTAATTGAAACTGTTGCTACCTTCTAAACTTCGAAAATCATTAGTTTCATAAACTATTACTTATAAATTAGTTTCATAAAACATTTTTTAAAAAAAATTAATGTCATCTTTAATTAGTTCTTCGCTAAAGGTAATCGATTTAAATTATAAGGAAAAAACTTTCTTTAAAATATTGGAAGGAAAAGTATCGCGGTTAATTGAATCGACATAGATTACTTTAGTATTAAACAAGCGAAAACTAATACTTAAAAGAAAAAATAACGCTTCACAATTTTCGAAGTATACTTTTATTTTCCCTTTCAAAATTAATTAGACATATAGTTACGTTAGAATTAAAACTCGGATGTTTCCTAACATAAAACTTAACAGAAAAGGGCATTTCTGGTTGACTGTTTTTCGTGGTTCATCTGGTTCGTCGTG
Organism: Trichonephila clavata; assembly: GCA_019973975.1. Taxonomy (NCBI): domain Eukaryota; kingdom Metazoa; phylum Arthropoda; class Arachnida; order Araneae; family Nephilidae; genus Trichonephila; species Trichonephila clavata. The sequence continues at coordinate 753 of BMAO01001665.1, read as the reverse complement.
TTTTTGGAAATTGAAAGTTATTTTCATATAGTACCAAAAGAGAGAGTCATAAATATCAAATCGGCAATGTTCAGACATTTGTATGTATACAGATCGTCTTAAAGACAGTCACTAATTTGTGGCAAGATGGCCAGAAAGGCAGTGCAGGTGGCCATGGGTCAGTTCAGTCTCAGGACAGCTTATAAAATTCAGGTACGTTCAGCTATAGCTTTGCGGATTTTTTTCTCTCCCAGGTGACGTGTCCTGGGTCTGGACACGGTATTCGCAAACGACTATGTGTGATAACTAGTTCAGAAGTCCAGTACTTAAATTTTACATTTCTGTGTATGTCTGTAGACCCTGTCACTGGATTTGTATTGTTCAGTGTGACTGCAAAAGGTAGTTTATCATTTTTCAGCGCTTTCTTGGTTCTTTAGTTAATGCATCAACTGTCTCATTTTCGACAATTCCAACATGAGCTGTTGCATGATTAACTTTTTATTTAACCTGAGAATTTTGTGCAGAACATTGTGTATGTTCAGAACAAGCACTTATTCTACTTTTTGAACTGCTTGTTTAGCAGCTGTGAAGTCACTGAATATAATCATTCCGCCAACTTTCTCTGCATCTCGGATATTTAAATATTCATTCAATGCTATATGAATGACTTGGATTGTTGTCACATCCACAGGTGTTATTTGATGAAATTTTTTGAGCGCCGACATTGTATTGTTTGTTCTACTACAGAGGAGAAAGGTGAAATTCATACCAGCT
>BMAO01001664.1:0-25625 GCA_019973975.1 Trichonephila clavata | reverse complement strand
TACACAGTGCGATTCAATTGACAAAAATTGGTTAAAAAAATCAAATGACTCATTTTTTCAGCCTAAATTATTTTTATATACTTTTCTACAAACTCGCAAAATTTGAACGCTCTAATTTTAAAAAACGCAGAGTTGTGATAACTTTTACGTTTTTTTTATTCACATCCCAATGAAGAATCAAAATTTTAAACTGACTTATCTCAGAAAGATAAATAACTAATTTTTTTCACTTGTTGCTTAGTACATAGAATAAAAGTTGGTATAAATTTTTCAATCAAAGCAATATTTATTTTTAAAAAAAGTAATTGATTTAAGAATTTAAGGAATTTTCAGTAAGCATTCATAAAAAGAAGTATTGTACAAATACCAATCATGCTATCGCAAAACTCTGTACCAACCTTTGTTATATATAGTTTGACGTACTTGTAAACCAAATTTCTTGCGTATATGTAAGTTTTTGTAGGGGAGTAGCATTTTAAAATCACTTCACAAATTTTAAGTTTTTTCCTTAAGTAATTAAATGGCTAGCTTTTTTTATGAAATTTTGAGCACAAAATCTGTTTAACATAGTATACACACATAGGAGAAAACCAAAAAAATTTTGAAAATCTTTAAATTAAAAATTTTTGCTTAAATTGTACCATGTCCTTTAAATAGTTTTAAATTCTTTAAAAATTCACTTAAATATGTTTACAAAAAAATAACTTTTTTCTTAATACAAAAGTACTTGATTTATTTTTAATGGCTAACAAAAGTATAAAACAATCCTATTGTGAGTAATACGGTATTTTGAAAAAAGAAATGATACATCTTATTTATTACTAATAAAGAATTTCGAAACCATTTCAAAATTAATCCTAGTTACTAAAACATCTTTAAAAAATGTTATCCAATATTTTTACAAAGCGTTTTACTATCGTTGAAGTTTTTTATTTGATATTCAGCTAAGTAATTTTAATGTCAACTTGTTTAACTATAAAATAAAATATAACTTTACTGTGGAGAATTTCTTAAAGTGAAAAATGAAAACTCATTTTATGTTACTTTTACGCTGGTAAATCTGAACCGTAAGAAAATAAGAAAATGTTTTTACAGTTAAAAAGTAGTCGAATGAGATTTTGTTCTAAAATAAGAAATATTTTAAAAGATAAAATTCTTTGTTCCTACTCTCGAAGAATTCTTTGCAGTATACTTAATAAAGTTAATTTTTTCAATCTCATGTTTCTCAGTTTTATTTCATAAACAGAAAGAAAAAATTATCTTAAAAAATATCAAAAATAAATAATTCTTCACATAAAAAAAAAATTCTGAGATTTTTTTTTTTATTTTGTAACAAAAAAAAACTAACTTTTTTAATTTATCTTTAATTCGGGTGATATTTTTTTTTTGTTTTAGTTCATATTATTCCCAACGTTTATTTAATCTGTATAACTGCAAGTGATAAAAAGAACATTACTATATTTTAATATTGAAAATTATCAATAAATAAAATATGTGTTCTTATACAGTTTGTTACTATTCTGTTCTGTTCTTCCTATAATAAAAAAAAATATTTTTTGTTTCATAAAATTTTGTTGGTTTTCTTTCAATTTTCATAAAACACAATTTTAATAAAATTTATTGAATTTAATACAAATAATGTTTGTTAATTTCTATTTATTTAATGAATTAAGCTAATCCTTAAGGAAATACACAGTTCCTCACATCACAAAATATTTTCTTACCTTATATGGATGAAAGAGAATTCTAAACAATAAAATCTTCAAAATTTTAAATAAAAAATATGAGTTAAAAATCAGTATTGGGATTTAAAACAAGAAGAATTATATTTTTTTTTCACATCTTTAAGTAGTATAAAAAACAAGCTTAATTTTGTACATCAAAAAATAGCTTTAGTAATGATTTTTTTCATGCTGAATCAAAGGCAAAGTTGAATTTTTTTAAAAGTTGGGTATATAAATATAAAAGTAATCGTTTTCCTTTCAACTATATTTTAAAAGCATAAACAAATTAATATACTGACCTTTAACGAATTGTCCAAAATTTAAACCATATAGTTTATTCATATATAATCAATAATATTATTTTAATTATCTCCACTGAACCGAAATGATTATTCTAAGCTATGATATAACTCTAATCATTACAACTCTATTTTTGCGAATTTGGTAAAAATGTGCTAGGTCAGAAATTTTAAAAAATCTTTTAATGCACTTTCCAAGAAAGGATGCAAAGCTCTTAGGATGATAGTTAACTAAGTTTAAAAATTCCTATTCGCGAGAAATTTAAATATTGCACAATCGTGTTAATTTTACCTTAACTAAGCAAAACAAAATTAAGTTCTTCAAGCCATAATTTGACGCGATATAAATAACATTCTTTGGAACGATTTCCGTCGCAGGTAATTGGGACCTTTCGCCCTGCAAGTTTCGTAATAGCTGTCCCACAAATTAATTAATTTGGCATGAATTATGTTTCCAAAGCTGCGGCCATATCCATTAAATGCATCTGTTGAATAAAGCATGCCACTTCACCGGAGCCTGTCTAAGGAACGTCGCTTTGTGCATTTGTGGTTCTAGAAACTGATATATAAAAAGTGTCTTTGGAGCAGTTTGGATGCATGAAGAATTTATCACTACTTCGTGTTCATATATGTTTTCGGTTTTAAATATTCTAAAGACAAAGTCACATTCGTTATCGTGGTCGTCTCTGAGTGAAGTAAGCCATTAATATCTCAAATGGTTTAATGATGCCCTTTTATTTCAGAATACGAAATCTTTACAAACTTAATGAAAGTTTTGAAGTACTGAATGAATCTTAAATGCAATAGAGAATACAGATGGTTATTAAGTAAAGCTATTGTTTTTAAAGCGCATTGCGTTACTTAATTAAAAAATAATCTTTTAGGAGTTAAAATTAATAGTTTAAATGTGTAAAATTCATAGTCTTTTATGCTGCTATTACAATATTTAAAAAGAACTTAAGTGTTACACTTAATTCATAAATTAGTCTTAAGTCGATATTCAAAGTCGAACTAACAAACAACAACTGATTGAGAACAAATTTACTTCTTCACACCTCTCTCTCTCTATAATATAATATATAATATTATATATAATAATATCTTAAGAAAATTGGAAGAAATTCCGGTACTTACGTACTATACCATCGACCAATTTCGTCAAATCTATAAAAGTCTTCAATGGACGCGATATGTAGCCAATAGTGGAATCTGTTCCCACGCATGTTCAAATGCAACAATAATAACGATAGCAGTATTTTTCGACAGTTTTTTTTAATTGGCGATCTCTTTTGGTTGTAGGAAATTGATCTACAGTATAGCATTAAGTGCCGAATTTAATTTATGAGTTAACAATTGCTCCAAAATCCAGATTTGGAATTTTAAAAAAATATATGCGTCAACTTGTATAAGAAAAAAAATTATTATTTTTTTCACCTTACTTCATATGTTGTCTCATCGATAATATTTAATTTATTCTCTAAGAGTACTAGCTCTAAAGTAACATTATGTACATGTGTTACCGTTAAAGTGTGAAATCCATTATTTCATAGAATAAATAGCTATTTCATGAAATAACTGGACCAGTCAGATAAAATACGTAAAACTATTAAATTCTACAATATAACTAAGTTTTCAATTAAATAACGATTTCTTGATCATTAAAGTATGAAATACGGCACTCGAAAGTTCTTTGAACCGGTTCTAGCTGCTTTGGGAAGCATTTTTCCGAACAGGAACTAGAAATGGCCGGGGAAAAAAACAATTGTATTCTAGATAACTGTTTAGTATATGTCAGCGAGAATTAATTTCCATTGAAGGCGTTACAAATATTTGTACAACGCTTCGATCTGTTACAAAAGCTCAAAGCTGCGGTATTGTAATTTAAAAAGTGCTCGTTCAAAAAAATTTGTAGTAATAAAAAGTGTGCTTGTTTCAAAAATAATAAGCAGTGCAATCCAAAGTGTCGTTACAGCAACCTTTGCTCTAAGAAATAATGAAAAGTAAAATAAATGTAAATCTCATAAAATGTAAATTAATATTCTTTTACATTTTTTGTTTTAAAAAGATTATACAATGTTTTTATGAAGGAACAATTTTTCTTCCCAGCATGTATTATTGATAATATTTAAATATAATCTATTTTTGGAACATATTCTTTTTCCCCTTTCTATTTAACTAATGTTAGCAATATGAGCAATATAATAAATTATATCATCTGCTTTCCCTTATTATTAATTAATTATTCATCCGCAAAAGGGATAAAATGTATTTTTCGATAGATTTTAGCTATTTATGATCACTTAATTTATAAAATAACTTGGAAAATGTTTGTTTTTCAAGTTACCTGTCTATCCTTAGTTGTTTCATAAAATACCTAGTTATTTCATAAAATAACTAGGTAAAATATGAAATGTTTCATCTATTTTGTACTTTAACTGACTCGTCTAGTTATTTCATGAAATACCTAGTTATTCTGTGAAATATTGGATTGATGCATAATTATCCGGCTTTTATATCAGCGCGTTTTTCATCAGTGGAAAGTAGTGTTTTGTTTATTATTTTTGTATAACATTAATCTTTCCTATTGTTCTAGAAAAATGCGTGTCGAAAACCATAGTCATATTCGCCATATTATGCTCTACCACTTCGAGAAATGATGGAAAGCAGCACAGTCATTTCGTGATCTCACCGAACTTTTTGGCAAAGGAACAATCAGCGAAAGTCAGTGTAGGGAGTGGTTTGCCCGTCTCAAATCAGGTGATAACCAGCTTAGAGGATAAGCCAGGAAGAGGTCGGCCATCGGATTTCGACGATCGGATGACTTGGTGGCCTATGTCAAAGCGTGGATCGCCTCTAAGAATCGTGTCTTCTTCGCTTGTGGAACTGACCGTCTGCCAAGCAAATGGGAAGTAATAATTGAAGTAGACGGTGACTACGCTCCCGAATAATCGTTTAAATATGCTTTTGTCAAATATCTTTACAGATATTGTTAAATAAAATTTGTTGAAAAAACGCCGGATAATTATGCATCAACCCAATATCTGAATTATACACTTTAACGGTAACATATACAACTAGAATATGCAGATCAATTAAGTTTTTAGCATATTTTTCAACACCAAAAATGATAAATGAACATGAGTTAACTGAAAAGAGAGGAAGTAGTAAAAAATATTCGTTCTAACTTAAACATTTAATTAAGAACAAACGCTCTCTAACTCACTGTCTCTCTCTGTCTGTAAATGTTTAAATATTACAGACTATTTCACATAAAATAATTAACATGCGATCAGTTTTCTCAAGCGTAGCGAGTAACTATTTTCAGTATTTCAGAGAGAGAAAAGTTTTCAATGTATTTTTTATATATATTCAAGGAAATATTACATAATATAAATGAAAATTTATTTTGAAATTTACATTCAGTTTATAAAATATAGAATTTCTGGAAGCCTTTTCCCCCAAAGGAAATTATTCTTTTTATGCGTAAATGATGCATCTCTCTGTTTTAGAATTTTTCTAGTGTGTTTTAAAAATAATTACTTTGGTTTCAACGGCAAACTTTCTAATTTTTATCATTTCTCCACTACTTAAAACTTCAGTTAGTTTTAAACTTCAAAGGCAGAATAATGTTATAGGTAAAATTGATTCGTTATATAAATAAGAAAACTATTTTTCTTCAGATCACTTTTCAAGCTGCTGCACGTATTTTAGTTTGTACCACTTCAGACACCTGGGGCAACCTTATAATAACCCTACTCGCTCAGAGGTTATTGGTGTTTGGGGGATTCGAGTAAATATCACAGCCATTATCAGTTAAAATTACAATTTATTATTTCTCTAACTTAAATTGAAACAACTCAGAGTAGAAAATGCACACCTTACTAAGTATAAAAGCAATCACACAGCAAAAATGTACTTAGTATTTAAGTATAATCAAATTCAATTACTCTTGGAACACTTTGGACATTTACGGTCTAATTCACCGTAATTCCGTTATTAGTTGTACGCCTCAACTCGTTATTATTAACCTCCATCTTATGACTTAATTGCCAATTAGCAATATTCGATCATCCAGAAAATGCTCGTCGACTATCTCTCAACGAGCTCCCAAATATTCTCCACTAACTTCGCGTATCTTGATGTCAATGCTTAAATAGAACCATTCATTGGAATAAATCGAGTCTTCTTCTTAGGGAGAAAGTTTTCAATAGAAAAACAATTAAAAAGAGATAAATTTATCCCAAGAGGATTAGTACAGGGTCATGAATAGACCCGTTAGAACCTTTCACAATCCCACACATACCCTGCCTAACTAATACACATGTTATAAAAATAAATAATTATGAATACTAACTACTAATTATGATATAATTCGAAACTGAACCTTTTAATTTACTTACCCAGTCCTTGTTAGAATGTAGTTTACAAAGCTGTTTTTGCATTTAATAATAAATATATAATATCAAGGTATGTGTGAGAAATAACTTTGAAGAATTTTCAAAATCTCCCACAACACTTCGTTTTAGTGTTAATTACTTATCAATACCTATACCTATATATTTATATATCTGTCTTTATATGTATATAAACTAATGATTTCATTTTGTGGGCCAATACCTGAAGTAAATTAAATAAAAGGAATTGGAATTTATTTGTATTTTGAGTTCGTTAAGAAAAAAATTCTAATAAATGGACATAAATAATTCTTCTATATTTTATGTATAAAAAGAAATTTATCACATTAAGTTTATAAAATCTCTTATAGCTTCAAAAATAACTCCTTTAACAGCTATAAAAGAATTACATAGCAAACTAAATTGTTTTATCTGAAAAAAAAACGCAATCATTATTTAATCCATTCAATAAGTCATTTTTTATGCGAATTTTTTTAAACAATACTATTATTAATTTTTGGAGCTTGGAAGATAAAATCAATTTCCGCATTTATGAAAGATTTGATATTATTATCCAAAACTGTTTGTTACCTATTCAAGTAAAAAATCAAAACCAGCCTGTGACGTATCTTAGCGATAGTTATTCATGGTAAAAAAATATCATAAGTAGTTAACCTTTACATTAAACCAGTGTTTCCTTTCAGAGCAAGCCAGAAACTATTATCCACAAAACTATTAATGATCCACTCAATTCAAAGAAATCAGTACCCAACATCTTGATACTGAACAATTTATCCAAATACTGTGGATATCTTTTGAAAAAAAATGGATTTTTTGGATGGAGACTCTTTACATTCGTCAGGTTTCCCATTGGTTGTAAAGAAAATTAATTAAATCGGCATGAAGTATGCTTCCGAAATTTCTACAGTAACTATATCTACTAAATACATCTGTTGAATAGAGTATAATACTCAGCCAGCGTCTGTATAATAGAGACGCCTTTGTGTATGTGCGATTACAGAAATTGGTATACGGAGAAGATGCCATTGGAGAGAGTTCAAGGCTTGAAAAATTTATCACTGTGCTTTAGGTCCATAAATAATCTTAGCTTTAAATATTCTGAAGACAAAGTCGCGTTCTTTATTGCTGCATGAAAGATAAAGCGTGTGGTTAGTGGTGTGGGTAATAGTATAGATATCTTTCAATGCTGAATGAGATCCTTTTTCCCTTGAAATTACACTATTTGAGTAAAGGGAGAAGCAAAGAAAGGCCAACATAAATGTTGCGAAATCTGATTTCAGAATCATTCATGTTAAAGGACAGGATACGGTCTAATATAAAAGTTCTCTTAATATGGGATTTGACATATAATGTATTAAAGGAATTGTAAGCCATTCTTGTTTTATTCAATAACTTCAATCTTTGTAACACTGATCATCAGAAAAATAATAAAATAGCGAATAACGCAGTTTAAAATAGTTATATACTTATAATGACGATTTCAACGATACTCCTCCTCCTTCCTAAATTCAGCTACAAAAAATCGTATTTTTAAGATTTAATTGAATTATTTAAGTATTTCTGTACGTAAGTATACCCACAACTAGCCTCAAGTAAAATTGTTACTACATTACAGTGGCTATTTACTTTTTCATATACGACCTAGATATTTCCTAATTTATTGTTTAAGTGTAAGTCATAACGGCAATTTCATATAGTACTACAATGATTACATGTACATTGATTGTATATGTATGTACGAGGGTGAGTAGGAAAAAACGTTTCCCCTGTGGACTGTGGTCAGAGTTGTATATGAAAGTTTAAAAAAAATAGGATGAGACATTTTTTAATGATAAAGCATAATTATATTTTTCCACATAAATGCCAAGTATATTGAGACATTTGTCATACCCCTTGATAAGCTTTATAAAGCCTTCTAAGAAAAATTCAGGGCTTTGCATACGGAATAACCGTTTAATGGCTTATTTGACTTTAAGCGGATGGTACGATTTAAACAAAACTTTTTAATTTAAGGATTTGCAAAACATTTTGGTTGCCTCCTATGTGTGTATACTATGTAAAACATATTTTGTGCTCAAAATTTCGTAAAAAGCTAGTCATTTAATTTTTTAAGAAAAAACTTCAAATTTGTAAAGTAATTTTAAAATGCTATTCCTCCTACAAAAATTTACGAACACGCATGAAATTTGATTTGCTCGTACCTCAAACTATACGTAACAAACTCTGGTATGGGTTTTGTGATAACATGATTGGTATTTGTACAATACTTCTTTTTATTAATGCGTATTGAAAATTCCTTAAAAAATGTATAAATTCTGAGTTCAATTATTTTTTTAAAAATAAGTATCGCTTTGATTCAAAATGCATACCAACTTTTGTTACATGTACTATTAGCAACAGGTCAAAAAAATTCAAAGCATTTGGCACAATAGAAAAAAATCCTTAGCATTTTAAAATGAAGACAAACTAGTTATTTTATCTTTCGGAGATAAGTAAGTTTAAAGTTTTTATTTTCCATAGGAATGTGAATAAAAACGAACTCAAAAGCTATCACAATTATGTGTTTTTTTTAGTTTAGAGCTTTCAAATTTTGTCAGGTTATAGAAAAGTATATAAAGAATAATTTCAGCTAAAAAAATTAAATTTGAGTTTTTGACCACTTTTTGTCAATTGAATCGTACAGTGTCCCCTTAACATTGCTTCCAAAGCACCTTCTGGCGAGATGCTTCTTCAAAGCTAGAAATAGATGAAAATCACTTAGTGTAAGATCAGGAATGCATAGCGGATGGTGTAGGCAGTCCCAAACAAGAGTAACAATATAGTTTCGCATTTCCGTGATCGATTGTGGTCTCGCATTATGATCCATCAACAGAACACTAAATCTGAGAATCCCAGACCATATTTTCCGAATCCATCTACTTGATCGCGTTCGACCTCTACCCAATGGTGTATCGGTGTTTTGCACGTTCGCCTGCTGTTACTCGTTCATCCATAGCCCTTTAAAAGCTTCTTCCTAATGCAAAGCCCTGAGTTTTTCCTGGAGTGCTTTAAAAAGCTTATCAAGCGGTATGACAAATGCATCAATATAATTCATACTTATGTGGAAAAATAAAGCTTTGTCTTATCTTTAATGTTTATTTTTTTATTTCACTTTTTTTTTGAATTTTATACGCAACTCTTACCACAGTCGACAGGAGAAACTTATTTTCCGACTCACCCTCGTAGATCGTGTAGATATTACGTGTGTTAACATCAGAGATAAATATTACTACGAGTGCGTGTGCTGTGTGGGGGGTGACATTTTGAAAATAGAGTGGGGACTTTTCCGATATTTTATCCATTCATAATCACATCACAGTGGTAATCATCAAAGTAGAATCCTTCAGCAATAAAAACTGACGCGAACTGAATTTTTATTTGAGTTTCAGAGAGTATTTATCAGTGAATTTTACTACCCCATCACTCAAACATAAGGACCATAGATTTCACCTTCTTCGGTCTGTTTACACGGCGGGTCTTTAGTGTCACCAAAGCTTGAATCCACGACTCGCAATGCAGCCACGAGTTTAAGCCCATTCCACTAGACTACCATGTCCACTTATTTAGGTTCGGGTACAAATTTTATTTCAATCATTGCTAGTTTAGCATCCTTTAGTTCAGGTTTCCAATCTAGGGTAACACGTGAAAAAGTGGAAGCTACGACCATAAAAAAATAGAGTTGGAATTTTAGGGTTGGGTTATCTCCTCCGTGAATGTATTACCAGTTGTACTTTATAAGCGAATATGTATAGCGTAAAACAGTAAACCAAAGAACAGTAAACAATAAACAGTGGGAAGTAGAATTTTTGTTGCATAAGGATTTAACTATTCTTATAAATACACACATATATAAATATGCATATAATTTTCACTGCTGCAAATAATTCTTGACTACTTTGAAGTTAGAGCATTAACTGTGAGCATCTGAAGTTAGAAATTTTCAGATAGTTTCCAATAAACAACTTTAAACTACTATCATCTTGAATTTTGAAAGAACATCTAATCAATTTCTTATTTTTGAATAAAATATACTTTCCTGATAGTGCTTAATGCACCATATAAAAATAGATTATATCCTGTTATATGACTTATTCACATCTCGTAGTTTCATGAAATAGAATCCTACTACATCACTTCTTACCAGAAGACATACACTAACCTCCTAGGGTAGGAATACAGCATTATCTGATCAAGATTGGAGCTCACTTTTTTTATAAATAGTTCCCCGATAACTCCCCGAATGATTGAATTGTCCCCATCAATTTAATGTCCTACTCTTATACGTTAGACAACATGAATAGATCCTAAAGACCACCAATATTATTTTTTCTCTATATTGCTAAAACGATATCTGAGGCATATCAGATAGTTGATAATATATAAAACGAGGTAACTAAAAGAAGGATCCTTGTTCTTTCTACTTTTTTCAGCATATCTCAAAGTAGAAAGGAAAGAAAGATGTTGAATAAAGAAGAACATAAAAAAGTTGAATCACATTACAGGAGATTCTAAAATATTCGTCGGCAACCTATGTCACACTGGCCACATTTGGCACGTGGCAAAATTCTCAGTAGCATTCTACAGTACAGTTGAACCTGGTTTTGCGCGGTCCTTTTTTACGCGATTTATATTTTTGTGCGGTTTTTTCTGGGTGATCTCTTTTTTAATGCGGTACATGAATTCCAATGGCTTTGGCGTTACTGTAATATTTTCTATCAATGTAACGGTGGCGTGGAGAATGTTAAGGCCTCCATAAAAATTCAGGTTTTGCCTTTAATATTTTATAAATTGGGTAGATACATACTTGGTGTTAGTTAGGCTTTGAGCCCCCTAGAGGCCTAGGACTCCCCCCCCCCCATGAGGCGGGGGTTTCGAGGGTGTACGCTACGCCACTGCAATGTACATATATACACTTCAAAAACCTCTGTTCATTTATTATAAACAGTCTCCTGACAATGCAAGCTCAATTGCTTTCTCTCAACGCGGCAACAGCCTGTGCTTGATTGAAGAAGAAACTTTCAATGACAGCAACATTATCAATAAATTGATAGATTATGAACACGGACAAAACGAACCGGATTCTTTGATAGCGGATAAAATACATGCAGAGATACAGCCCTTGGAAAAGCATTTTCTCAAAACAGATATCAATTCAGAAAGGAGTATGAAAATTTCACAAAAAGAGCTTTGATCATGCATATCTGGTTATCGTGACGTATACAAGCCGACAAACCGACCTTCGTCACAAAAGCTTATCTCTTACTTAATGGTGTCTAAAAATACACTGCTGACCACAGTAAATGCAACACCAAGAAAGACAAGAGATAGCACAACAAAATTTATTTTGTAGATAATATGTTGACCAAGTATCAAATGATTAAATGTATAGACTTCTGTGAAGTGTGGTTCCTGCTAGAATCAGTAGCCATAGTAGCAGCCATTGTTGGAGATCACCGCTGCCACACACCTCTGCATTGATTCAAAGAGACTTTGAATGAGTTCTTGGGGTGCAGCAGACCAAGCAGCTTCCGCACGTTGCCAAAGTTGATCTGGTGTGGCAGTGGGGGTGTAATCCGGGTCAATCGTTAAGCAACTATGGACCACATGTTTTCTATCGGCGAAAGATCCGGACAGCGAGCCCCAGGGAAGCAATTCAATCTGGTGATTGACGAAGAATCTTTGGACAATGCGTGCCACGTGTAGTCGCACATTAACCTGTTGAAATATGGCTGTGGCCAAGCCCTGAAGGTAAGGAAGGACAACTGGCTCCAACACCTCGGATATGTAGTGCTGGCTGTTTAAAATACCGGCAATGCGTACTAGAAGAGTGCGAGAGTGTTATCCAATATCGCCCCATGCCATAATACCCGGTGCAGGAGCAGTGTGGCGGTGCATAATGCAGCTGTTCAGCATCCTCTCTCCGCGGTGTCTCAGACTCGAATCCGCGATCGTGGTGTAGCATACAGATGCGTGACTCGTCAGTAAAGACAACTTCATTCCATTCTGCCACCCACATCCTTCTTCATCACACCATTGGCGGCGGAGACGTCTGTGGTTCTGCGTCAAGGGTAGACCAAGCAATGGACGCCTTGCGAACAGACCACTTTGCTGTAAACGGCGTCGAATGGTACGCACAGACATGAATGATGCGTTACAGACTCATGTGTACTGTGCTATGGTTCGTGATGTGACTGAGCGATCCGTCACTGCCATGCGCACAATTTGCCTGTCCTCACGTGAAGTGGGCACTGAGGTGGATATGATCGACCACGTCGGTCCGTCGTACCCTCCTGCATCCAACGGTCACATATCTGCATTACAGTTGTTTGGTTTCATCCAACGCGGCTACCGATTTTTCTAAAAGATAATCCACAATCTCGGTAAGCCACTATCTTTTCTCTGTCGAACTCGGCTACTTGATCAAAAGCCGATCGCTGTTTTCTATGAGACAGACCTGATCGTGTTTTTGAAAAAACCACAAGAAAAACATAATTGCCAAACTTGAAATCGTCGAAATCTCCAAGCCTTAAATAGCTCTTTGAAGTGGAGCCACAGGCGTGCGTGATGTGTGTCTACGCTGAATCTCTAATCATTTGCATAGCTCACCTTCGCTAATGCATGTTGTAAATTTCATGTTATTTGCGTGCTTCCTTCAGGGTGTTGCACTTACAGTGGCCAGCAGTGTAAATCAATTGAAATTGTATCTTCAAGTGACGAAAGTGATTTAAACTTATTCATCACAGGATTATTCATCACTTATTCATCATCTTTGGACTACGATGAGTAGCAGTGAGTTATTCAAGTGCATTTTGAAAACTTCTCCATGTACACAATGGGAAACTAAATGTTTTTCGAATGTTTTAATGTGTAATTTAATATGTTTGTTATGGAAGTATTTTCTCATAAATTTCTTAAATATTTGGTGCATTTTCTGAGTGTGACTTTATTTATGCGGTCCCTCTCCACCGTACAAAAAAAATTGTCTGTAATATTTCGAAGAAGTTGTTTGTTATATGCGTGAATTTATGAAATGTTTGAATATTTTTTATGCGGTTCCTATCTACCGCACAAAAACAGTTTTTAAATGTACTCTACAAATTTGTTGGTGTTTGAGTGGACGGAAGTTGATAGTTGATAAACATTTTCAGAATTACGAAAAAATCTGAAATATAACTCTAAAGGTAAATCTAAAGCTATTTTGTAAATTACTGAGCGTCATTGCTAGAGAGATTTAATTGTTTGAAGAGAGAAAATTGCTTGTACTCTTGTTTCCGTTTTTGGTTCTACATATCTATGTGAATAAATCTTTTCTCGTTTGAAAAGTATTTTGAGTTCACAAAGAAAACTGTTTAACAACTGAATGTTCATAATCGTGTCAAATTGAAAGTCCCAAACTATAATGTCTTATATTATGATATGAAGTAGAATGCTGCAGAGACAAGTTACACATTATAAAACAATTATATTTTTTTATTTAACACTATTGAAGGGGAATATATTTTATGATCTTTCCTCTATTATTTTAATAAATATTTTTAAAAGATACATAATACCTGTACAAAAAATCTTAATATATTTTTATTTAAATTGAGAGAATATTATATATGTCGTTTATTTTTTCTTAATAAATTACTTAAAGAGATGCAAAATTAATGTACAAGTATAATAAAACTTTAAAGCTATATTATTGATAATTTTGACCTCTATTTCCTAAATCTACATGCATTTTCGCAGGAATCAAGCAGTTTTAAATATGCCCTACAGTATTGCATACTGAATAATATTGGTAGATTGGTTTGGCACGTCTTAGCTCAAAGGTTGTCGACCCCTGTTCTAGAATAACCACTTGTTATGCATCCGTATGATGATATCTAATAGGACTGAAAAAGGACTTGTGGAAGGAAAGTAGTTTGAAATATCAGAACTACTTCTTAATCCTGTTATTGTAAGACCTATATTTCGTCTCAAGCGTTTTCGCGTTAAACGTATTTCACTATATTAAATTAAAAAACATTCTTTACAAGGAGAACCTTCTCGTGTTCTATATAGAAATCATAAAATACAATAATATGTAAACGACTAAGAAACAACATCCTATTCAACAGTTTCAAAAGGCATTTTTTAAGATCAAAACTGAATTTTAATTTTTAGCTACAATTGATTCTCCAATTGTTCATGATATCCGAGGATATGTGTTAAATCTGTGTAAATCACTATTTATAAGAACCGTTTTACTACTTTTGAACTAAAATTCTAAGAAATAATTTGAAAAAGAATTATTTTTTTTTTATTAGAAACAAGGAAAAACTTATTTTTACCATCAATCTTTTAAATAAGTTTATTTCAAAGATCATTAAGAAATAAGGCATGAAAAGTACTATTGAAACTTTTAATGAAACACTAGTTAACAAGAAAGAATTTTAAAGAAAGATACGCAAGAGACTATTGATTACGATGTATCAATACATTAATTTTTTTTTTATAAATGAGAAAATCAAAGACATTGTTTTGGGAAGTGTAATTAATTTTTTATACAAGAAAATTGACGGCTATTGTAAAGTCTTTTTTCGAAGATGGTGATCGCAAAATTTTCCCTAGAGGAAGTTCTTAAAACACAACGCATTGTTCCAAATTTGAATAAAAAGGATGTAATTGATTTTTTGAAAAAGAATTTATTTCATGAATTAAAACCATGTACTCCATTTTTATTTTAGTAAAATAGCATGAAAAAATGAATTGCTGCATTGAAAGTATTTAGCCTTTTTTAAAAAAACTTTTCAAAAGTCTGTTGTCCAAATGAGAGATACAGCATACGATAACAATGTAGAAAGGTATTGAACTCTTAGAAAACTTCGGAAAAAGCATCACTTTTTTGCATCTCTTAAGAAGAATTTGTTAAATGGTTATAAAAAATAATGATATTAAAAGTTTGAATAGATTTTTACTCTGTTTTTTATGAAGTTAAAGTTCATTATCCTTTGAATATTCGGAAAGAAATACTCGCACTGAATTGTGGCATTAAATTATATTGGAATTTAATTCATTTGCCTAACTAAATATTTATTAAATATGTTTCTAATAAATAAATTATGAAAATGCATATATACAATATTATATTTCATAATAAATAAATTATGAAATACATATTATTTTCTTGGGGATTTATTTATGTAAAAAATATTTTAAAATCTGTCTCAGTATACGATCATTTAAGGCTCATGTATTTAATTTCATACTTTAAGATAAATTGCAAACATTTTTTTTATTTTTATTTTTCGATTTTTTTTTAACGTGAAAGTAAGTGAACTTAAAATTTTTAATTAAACTTTTATATTTTATAGGAACTTTTAGTTAAGCCAAGATTTAAGTACCTCATACTGTCTTAACTAATGCATTGAATTCTACCAAGTACAAAATTATGTGCAGTTATAATTTAATAGTTTCTCATTCTAATAAAAATTACAGTACATGAATTTAAACATACCATAATGATTCTACGAGGGTGAGTCGGAAAATAAGTCTCCCCTGTCGACTGTGGTCACATTTGTGTATGAAAGTCGAAATGTAGAATGGGACATTAAAGATAAGACATAAGTTTATTTTTCTACATTAGTACCAAATACATTGAAACATTTGTCATACCACTTGATAAGCTTCAAACAGCCCTCCGGGAAAAACTCAGCGCTTTGCATACGGAAGAAGAGTTTAAAGGCTTGTTGACTTCAGCGTTGCTTCCAAAGCACCTTCCGGCGAGATTCTTCTTCAAGGCTAGAAACAGATGAAAGTCACTTAGTTATTGCGAAATCAGGACTGTATGGCGGATGGAGAAGGCGCTTCCAACCAATAGTTGCAATATGGTTTTGAGTTGCCGTCGCCGAGTCAGCCAACAACAAAACGCCAGATCTGAGAATCCGAATCTCCTCTTTCAATTTCGACTGGGTCGCACAGTACCACGTATCATGTACCCGAGGTACTAACGAATGATGTATCGGTGTCTTGAATGATCACCTATTGTGTTGTCTTTCGCCAGTAGCCGTTAAATGCTCCTTCCTTATGCAAAGCACTGAGATTTTACTGGAAGGATTTTTGAAGCTTATCAAGTGGTATGGTCTCACTGTACTTGGTACTTCAGTGAAAAAATAAAGTTATGTCTTTTCTTTAATGTCTCATTCTAAGCTTTGACTTCCATACACAACTTTGATCACTATCGACGGGGGAACCTTATTTTCCGACACACCATTGTTTTAAAATTTGAAAATATGTTAAGCATTTTGTAAACTATAGTTGGATTATTTGTAAAGTATTGCTGTAAGTTAATAAGTATGATTGTAAGTTTGTAAATATTGTTCTGTTAGTTTGAATACATTTTAATACAAAATATAATTCAGAGTTTTTTAATTTTTCACCAATAATAATTATTACAATATCACGCAAATAATGCAATTAAAACCAAAAGAGCAATAGAATGCTTGCATTAAATTGTGACTCAACACAGTGTTCTGATCTTTGTTAGTACGTGCTTGAATTTCTTTGAACGGGTCAATATATTTGTTTTCAGAAGACGGATGTATTTATTGTACTAGTAGAAGTTTTCCTTCCTAGAGTTTCCTTCTGAGTTCTAATCACAAGCGGACTTCTTGTTTTATATAGTATAAACGTCACCTATCTTCAACACATATGCTTTGAATCTGTATATTTTTTATCTTTCAATATTTCTTACTGTAGTAAAATTAAAACATCTATTTTGATGCATTTTTTTTATATTTCTTTATCATTTGGGCTAGAATCGTGGATTAGATTTTCCCTTTCAGTGTTACCAATCTCAATATACAGAAATTGATGCTTCAAACAAGAACAGAAAAATCAATTTTTTACACAGTAACCTTTGAATAAAATGTTTCCAGTCAAATTTATTTTCTTCTAAAGTTTCATTGGGATTTTTTAAAATTCAATCGCTAACACAATTACTGTTTTTGTTGTTCTAAATTAAGATTCAAGTTGATGCATTATTTTTAGGAAATGTATTAGCTAATATATTCACTATTAGATGGTATGCCCGTTCTTCGGAAGGGTGAATTGAAAAATTAAACAATACAGATTGTGAAGGATAAATAAATTTTTAATAAGTTAATTTTACGTGAATTGTAATTTAAACAAAAAACTTTTTGCATATCTCTCTTTTTGCATATCTTTTTGCATATCTTTGCTCTCTCTCATATTTAACAAGCAATATTTGTTAAAATTTAAGTCTATAGATCTGATAGCTGATAAAAAGAATTTTTATACCGCCCCGTGACTCTCTTGTGGGTCATTTTTTGAGCTTCCTTTTGCTCAGCAAAAAATTACACTTTGTTACAAACTTTGTGTAATGAACCCCTAAAATAGAGTAAATAATTTATATCTCGATGTTTAATTCGTTAATATTACTTTCTGTTGTATTTATTTTATGTTAAAATTGTAATACTCGCAAGCAACGCTGTTCCCTACATTATTATGGTGATTTAATGGAAACATAGCGAAATGTTGGCGATAGAGCCAAGTTGGCATCATTTTTGGTTACCATGTTGGCAATTTGGCGATTGACTAACTTTGCCGAAGTTGATAAGTTGTAGCGCCACCTGGTGGGGAACTGCAACAGATAGAATAGCACAAAAACTTTCTCCACAAAAAATACATATACATGCCAATTCTCTCTGTGATCGATTGATCGGTGTTGGAGTGCAGCGAAGTCATATATACAAACATCAATTTATATATTTATAGATGACTTAATAATCGTGTGATATTGATAATGTTTCAGTTAACTTAATTTTAGCTAGTGATGTCAGGTATTTGAAGCCTGATACCAAAATAAAAACACATTATGTAGAGAGGGTCACAAACTTTTAATCTGTCGAAGCTCTAAGAATGCTCACTAACTTCAAGTGGATGTACACGTGAAGCAGCAACACTCAGGCTGTAACCTCTCACCTGACTGTGATCCAAAAGTACAAGACGTATTGGCCGTATTTAATACAAATGAACAGAAACAGAAAGTTAAAAGCATTCCAACATTAAAAAAAAATATTTCACTTCTTTCTTAATGTAAGTGGGCTCATGGGTGTGAATGGATATGGAGAGTAAAGTACAAGTGCATGCACTGTCCTCTTTATCTGACCATGGTTCAAAATAAAGAGACGTATTGGATGTGGTTATAGGACCTTGTGTAAGGACAAAAGAGTCAACTAAAAGATCTCACTACTCAACAAGAATTTATTTATTTTACCTTTAAGGGTATGGTGGACCAACACAATGGGAGGTTTTGTTCATAATTGCGATTTTTTTTTTAATACTAATCATATATCTTATATTTCATAGAATAATTCTGTCAAAGAAATTTTTCATTTTGATTAATAATTACTTAGTTATTAATATTACTGAGTTATTTTTTTTATTTTACTCAAATAAATGTTTAACCCTTTAACAATCGCATAATTTTGAAGAAAGCGGTCGTAAAAGTTCCTATGTTTTTATTCAAGAAAATTATATAAAAAATTATTAATATATATATAAGTGTATGTCCAATATATGTACTAATTTTTTTAAATTTTGGGTAAAATTTTAGCTTGTACTACAAAAAGTAATTTTTTTAAGATAAGCCAACATTTAGGGTTATGACTAAATGTTGGTTTTCCATCAAAAAGAAAAAATTAAAAAAAACATGTGTTTTAAATATTAAAGGAGAACTTTATGACACTTATGCAGATGGAAAAACACATTAGTAATTTTTTTTATGAAATAAATTTCAAAGCATTAGATGCATAGGCCAACATCACAAGTAACACTACAGAAAAGTACAGATCCATCATCATTGCTCTCAGATTCGCAAACCGAACTTCTAAAACAATCATTTCAGAATCATTCACTGATTCATTTATACTTACAGTAGAATCCGATTCGCTTCCTAATTAACTTCATAATGTATACAATATAAATATATATGTAAATATTTTATCACAAAACGCAACTCACGTGTATTCACGAAGAGCGGAAATAAGTTACTGAGGTAAGGTTACAAAAACGTATCCCTAATATATATATGTGGTGCCGGTGCTACTTCCAATCCACTTCCACAACTGTCCTGCGCATGCCTAGGAGCACTCTCGATGTTTTGGGAGCCTGACAGGGGTTAGACGCTCGAGAGTAGGAAACAATGTTGTACAAAATGACGAACGCCAAATCTAATGACGAACAACTCACAATTGTTAGAAGACGAGTTGGAGCATTGAGAAGACGATTTACCCTTTCCCTGAAATGAGGATCTGACCTGTATATATTTTGTAAATAGTTATGAACAATTAAACAAAATTAATTTAAGACGGATTATTTTACTGTCGACAAGCCATCACTGACCAGCCCCCCACATATATGTTTGATCTAGTTTGTAAAATAAAACACCCTAATATCTAGTTTATGAAATAAAACAACTGTCTCTAAGCATATCACTAGTAAGCTGGTACTACCATCTGGTAAGATATAAACAGAATTCCGGGCATAGGAATTAGATAGTTTTAATCTATTTAGCGCATTACCTTTGAACACTCCAGCCCGGAAATATCACAGGCAGGAGAAATAGAGGGGGAAATTTCACCCCGTGATTTTGACGGGAGCGAGAAGGAAGGGATTAAAATGTACCTTTCTTAGCTCGTAATTTTTTCCTTTCCCTTGTTACGTAAAATGATTCTTGCGTTTCAATTTGCGTCATATCTCTTTAAAATTTCCACAACTTATGTGAAAAGTGATATAATTCACAAATCTGTGCATTAGTTTTATAAAAAATTTATCGGATCATGTTTATGTTGTTTTGAATACCTTGAATGTGTGATAATTGGTGAAATATTTCATGTAGTATAAGAAATTTATCTTTATTTCATCAAATTTTATTCTGAATTTAATATCCATGCACAGATATATTTTGAGTTGTAGTTCATATGTATATAAAACAAAATTATGTACATATCTTGAGCCTGATGCGCAAGGAGCATTTTTTAAAAATATTACAAAAATTAATTTTTAAAAAAAAACATCAGTTAATAACATTTTAAACTGTATCTAGATATATTTAAATTTTGAAATATGCTGGAACCACGAATGCAGGGGACTGAAGAATATTCCCCTCCAGTTCCATGCCTAAATTGGGGTGGAGATAGGTAATGTCTCTATCTATCGTGTAAGAACTGAGCCAAATCGTATTGTCACCTTCATGGGCTCAAAGCTTAGGCTAACGACAGGCGTAAGATTCTAGCCCTTAGCCGCGATGAATTTCGTGAACCTTGATCTGATGTTACTGTCAATCAGGTGGCATAAGCAGCAACAACAACAACAAATTGTGAAACATAATAATGATTTACTATATTGATTCCAATTTCTGCTAAATAAGCTTACATTTTAATAAATTAGTTTTAATGGGGTCTACCGTATCCTTAACATAAAATTGAAAGCTATTTTGTGCAAACAGCAGATTTTTACGGAGAATTTTTAAAGAAGATTTTGGAACAAAGTCAGAATTTTCTTTACATTAAATATGATTCTTGGTTATATATTAAAAAGAAACTGAATCCCTCAAAAAGAAATCTATGAAGATAGATCAAATTTTTTCATTGTAAAAAAACGTTTAGTTAAATTTTATTCAAAATAACAAAAACATGCATACTTCTGCATGCTTTTAATGAAAGCAAAAAAAAAAAATTAAAAACTCAGCAAGATACATAAAAATACTTCGAAGAATCTTTTACATTCGTAATGAAGGAAAAACCAGTGCTCAAAACAGTTTTTATAATGAAAATGATGTTTCAAAAATACAAAAAAAGAATATCATAACTTAAAAAGTAAAATTAAGATAAACTTTTATCTCCTAGAAATACACTGCTGGCCACCGTAAATGCAACACCAAGAAAGACAAGAGGTAGCACAACAAATTTATTTTGTAGATAACATGTTGGCCAAGTATCAAATGATTAAATTTATAGACTTCTGTGAAGTGTGGTTCCTGTCAGAATCAATAGCCGGAGTAGCCGCCATTGTTGGAGATCACCGCTGCCACACGCCTCGGCATTGATTCAAAGAGACTTTGGATGTGTTCTTGGGGTACAGCAGACAACGCAGCTTCCACATGTTGCCAAAGTTGATCGGGAGTGGCAGCTGAGGGTGTAATCTGGGTCAATCGTTGAGCAACCATGGACCACATGTTTTCTATCAGCTAGCCGATCAGGGAAGCAATTGAATCTGGTGATAAACGAAGAACATTTGGACAGTGCGCGCAACGTGTGGTCGCGCATTATCCTGTTGAAATATGGCTGTGACCAAGTCCTGAAGGTAAGGAAGGACAACTGGCTCCAACTCCTCGGGGAGGAAGCGCTGGCTGATAAAGTACCGGCAATGCGTACTAGATGAGTGCGAGAGAGATACCCATTACCGTTCTATACCTTAATACCCAGTGCAGGACCAGTGTGGTGGTGCATAACGCAGCTGTTCAGCATCCTCTCACCACGGTGTCTCCAGACTCGAATCCGGCGATCGTGGTGTTGCATACAGATGCGTGACTCCTCAGTAAAGACAATTTCATCCCATTCTGCCACCCACATCCTTCTTTCATCGCACCATTGGCGTCGGAGACGTCTGTGGTTCTGCTTCGAGGGTAGACCAAGCAATGGACGTCTTGCGGACAGACCAATCTGTTGTAAGCGGCGTCGAATGGTACGCGCAGACAATAAATGATGCATTACAGACTCAATGTGCTATGCTATTGTTCGTGATGTGACTGAGTGATCCGTCACTGCCTTGAGCACAATTTGCCTGTCCTCAAGTGAAGTGGTGCACTGAGGTGGATGCGATCGACCACGTCGGTCCGTTGTACCCTTCTGCATCCAATGGTCGCATACCTGCATTACAGTTGTTTGGTTTCGTCCAACACGTTTACCGATTTCCCTGAAAGATAATCCACAATCTCGGTAGGCCACTTTCCTTCCTCTGTCGAACTCGGATACCTGATCAAAAGCTGATTGCTGTTTTCTACGAGACATAACTGATCGTTTTTTCAAAAAACCACAAGAAAAACACAATTGCCGAACTTGAAATCGTCGAAATCTCCAAGCCTTAAATAGCGCTTTGAGGTGTCGCCACAGGCGTGTGTGATGTGTGTCAGTGCTGAAATTTTAATCATTTGCATATCTCACCTCCGCTAATGCATGGTGTACATTTCATGTTATTTGCGTGCTTCCTTCAGGGTGTTGCATTTAAGGGGGCCAGTAGTGTAGTTTCCATATAAAATACACCTCGTTCCACACACATTCAGTAGTATTTTATGACCGTATATTTATGTGTAGCACTATGTATTTTACGAGAGCTCAAAAATTGTCAATAAAAACATAGCCGGAAAGAAGTTATACTTACAGAGCCTTTAAATGAAATCAGATCAGAGAAGATAATAAAATTAATCTGAATATGTGTATAATAACTTCCTTGAATAACAAATACTCTACATAAGCATTTTAAGTAAATCTCAAAGAGAAAAAAATTATTTTAAAAAAATTATTTAGCAGCTTTTATTAAATTGAGTTAATTAGTTTTCTGTTGTGAAAATTTTAAGCAATTAAATCGAATTTTTATTTTAAGGAATTTGAAACTTCCCAGTTTATACCATCATTCTTATCCCTATTTTATTAGATCATAAATAATTAAATACAAACATTGATACTTATAATTCTTCTACAATATTCAAACAAATAGCTTCTAACTCTCAACACATTTTGTAATAAAATATTCAATATCTGATACACAAATATTCGAATACACTGTACGTGGGCATAATTTCTTATAATAACTATTAACTCTGCTCAGAAGCAAACAGTTAATTAGAATACCTTTAATATTTTATGTTATTAAAGCAAACATTTCTTGAGAAAATATTTAACGTTTAAAAAGTAAACATTTCTTGATAAAACTAATTAAGTATCTGAAAGATTTGCAAATTGTGAAATCTTTTGTTTAGGTAATTATTTCAAATTTTTCTTTACTTGCCAGTTTCTAAGGGTAACATTTATTCTGATTTTAAATATGTATGTTAATTAGTTACAGTTAAAGGGAACGCTTTAATGGTAAAATTATAGAAAATTCTAATCTTTCTTTTTGAAATGTAACAGCTAAAATAAATTTAATAATGAACCAATTAGAGAAAAACAACATTCTTTAACAAATGCCCTTTCCGGTATTCTTTTTTTTCTCTTAGTGCTTATATAACTTTCAATAAGTAATTTCACATCGAATAATTTTTTTCTACCAGATAAATAAAATGTTTAAAATATATAAAATAATTCTTATAATTGTCAACCCTGAAGTTAAAAGAGATGATCTAAATAAAAGATCTAATTACTGAACAAATGTTTAATATTTGGAATTTAATTTTTTTTTTTTTAAATGTTTTTTCGGTACATCTTGAGGAATTATATTGGATAATTTGTTAATTTGTTAATAATAACACCTATATTGGATAATTTGTATTTTCATTTAAAATGCAACCACTTGCATTTTATGTTTTTCTGATGATATCTTTTGAGTGCATTAGTAGCTTTAGATCACTTTTAATTAGTGTACAACTTTACTCTTCTCAAAACATAAAAGGAAATCGAAGGAATTTTAAGAGAATTAAATAAAATATAAATTATATCTGAATTAATTAATATTTAGTTTTATAACAATTTTATCCAAGCAAGTTTTCGTTTTTAGTTCGTATGTCATGAATTTTTTGGTTTTTAAAATGAAGATTTTCCGACCTATTTTAAACATTGCCTAAGAGTTGACTAATCGCCGACTTTCTATTTGCACCTTTTCTTTACCCATTAAATATTTTGTTTTACTTATAGACTGGAATTGGCAAATACGGAAAGTAACCAAGTGTGCTAGTCATTTTATTAAAGGCACCATCTAATGCGGCTCCCGCTACCAAATTTTTAAAGTTTGAATTTGTTCAATTCAAGCTCTGGTTGAAAGCTGAATATTAAAATATGTAATTTTAATGACAGTACCAGAGTTTAATTGATACTCCCCAAGCGATGTTTTACGTATCACATAATCATATGACACGGCTGCCTACGATTTTCGCACCCAGAAAATCTAGCATGTCCAGCCAGCATTGAAACCGAAAACCTTACACTAGCTAGGAAGACACGCTAATCTAAACCACCGAGCCGCGAGGCCCATAAAAATTCAAAATACACATCAAATAAGAATGACTAATAGAACGAACAATATGAGAACAAGAAGATATATTTTGTTATTGAAAAACTTGTTATGGCTGATTAATAATTTTATAACTTTTAAAATAATTTTTGAAATAATTTTTGTAAACTTTTACATAAATGTTTGTAGCTGCACCTCCTCATTCTGTAATTCAGGTTAAGCTCATGCTCCTTTCATTTTGTTCCTCGGATAGGACACATCAGGGGGGGGGGGGGTCATAAAATTAAACTCTAAGTGATGACAATCGATAAATGTAAATAATATAATTATTTATACATATATAAATGAAATACTGGAGATAATTACGTGATAAGCAGATTAGACAAGCTGAAGGGTAAGAATCAATTTGTACTTATCTCAATGAGATGCAACCCTTCAGATTAAGAAAAGTCAAGATTCTCCATAATCTTGGATCGTAATTGAGGAGACGCAAATTTGGTAATAGCGTAAAAATAAATATGGCTATATCACCGACATGCATCTGCTACTATATATATATCCATCCACTGTTATATTTAAATGATATTCGATAGCGATATTCCTTTTTCGCATGGCGTTGTTCTATCTTAAAGCGCCAGTTTGGCTGTCCGGAAGAAAATCCGAGTGAGAGTGGATAGTCTCGGGGATAGCCATTATTTCAAGTCCATAATTTTTTTATGTTTGAAAAAATAAATTAATACTATGAACCACTTGTTTTTAGCCTATTTATTACATTAGATTGTTCTTATGCTTTAAAGTCTCATTAACTTATGTTTCAAAATAAATTATTTCGTTAAAAGCATACATAAATATTCAATATAAATTATTCAGTTTCGAAGAATTTCTTTAATATTCCTAAAATGATGAACCTACACAAAGTATTTATTCGATCA
>BMAO01001663.1:0-12970 GCA_019973975.1 Trichonephila clavata | reverse complement strand
TCAATTTTTGTTTTACTCTTTGTTAGAGGAACTCTATTATATGAAAAAAATATGCCTACCAATTTTCAAGCCGGTAGATCGAATAGTTTAAAAAAGGAAATATTTATCTATTAGGCCCCTTAATCCCCTGAAATGAAACTTAAGGGTTAATTTTCGTGTAACCCATTTTGTAGCGGTTCTGTACTCAACAAAAGGAACCTGCTTAACAAATTTCAAGACTGTACGTCTAATAGCTTAAAAATGAGAATAATTATCTATAACTCTCACTTGAGCCCCCGCAATGCCACTTGGGGGTCTGTTTTCACAAAACCCATTTTGTAGCAGATCTCTACTCTATTAGAGGAATCAGCTTACCAAATTTGAAGACTGTGAGTCTAATAAATTAAAAATGAAAAAATTATCTATAACGTCCCTTGAGCCCCCGCAATGCCACCTGGGGGTCACTTTTCACAAAACACATTATATAGTGGACCTATACTCCATGAAAGGATTTTGTTTATCATATTTAAAGACTGTACTTCCAGGAGTTTAAAAATGGAAGTAATTATCTAGAACGCCCCTTATAAGCCGCCCCACAACGCCATTGGGAGGTCGATTTTCACGAAAACCATTTTGTAGCGTATCTTTACCCTATGAGAGGAATCTGCTTACCAAATTTCAAGACTGTGCATCTAATAGTTTAAAAATAGAATATTATTATATTTCCCCTTACCCCCCCCCCCCGCAACACCCCTTGGGGGTCAATTTCATTTACTCCATGAAAGAAATATGGCTACCAATTTTCAAGCAGATAGATCAAGTAGTTTAAAAACGAAAATATTTATCTTCTACGCCCCTTAATTCCCTGCAACGCCACTGTGGGGGGGGGCTATTTTCCCAAAACCAATTTTGTAGCTGATCTCTACTCTATGAAAGAATGTATGGTACAGGAACGCTTCTTTGGGCAGTTTTTATGTACTCCCAACGAGGAATTTAGCTGTGCAGAGTTTATGCGGTCGTTTTGGGACTCCCTGTATATATATTTGTTTATATATCTTATTCAAATTTTTAATCGCTAATAAAATACTTTATATTCCTCCAATCAAGTTTAAATAAATTTTTAAACATTTTATGGATGATACTTTATGTTAATACAATTTTTTCAAAGTCAATTCATTAATTACTGGTTAATTAGTTAAATTAATTACCGTTTTTGATGCCAACTTAGATTCGTCTCCATTGTTGTAACAATATAACTGTTAAAACAATGACAAAATTTGGCGTCGAAAATCGCTTTTTCAGCCAAACTGGGTGTGCATTGTTACAATAATGCAGGCAAATCATTCTCTTTTTTCAATTACTACTGTCAGTTCACTCTCTCCCTATATTTATTTATTTAAATATATGAATGTATATCTCTTGTTCAAATTTTCAATCGTTAATAAAATACCTTCTATTCATCCATTCAAAGTAGGAATTGACTTTTAAAAAAAATTTATATTACTTGTTATGTTACGTATAAACAAACTATAAATTAACCTAATAACGTGTGTGGTGTAGTTAACTCGATTGCGTTAAACTGGCAAAACTGTGCAATATCGAGATAATTCAAGTGGGGGGTCGCATTTCATACTGCTGTAATATTCATACTCGAATATAAACGCGTGCCATCTGCACTCGAGTGACTGACTGCAAACTGTCGTCGTAATTTTGTAGTTTTAGATAACAATCATTGTTTCTTATGTTTTATTATTAGTTGTTAGACATAAATATTTGGAACCTATATGTTTTGTATAAAAAATACAGCGTGAACGCAAAATCTGCTAGAATTCTATGACAAACTGAATGTCATCCCCCCCCCCCGTTTTGTTCTACCAAAACTAAACAAAAAAAAGCTCCGAAAAGGTAGTGCTCTGTGTTTTGAATTAAAAAGGAAGCAAAGGTCAAATTAAAAGAAAAGTGTCGTTATATGTGTAATAGTTACAATTTTGGGCTATGTGTTGGACCCCTTGCTTCTAAATACACTGCTGGCCACCGTAAATGCAACACCAAGAAAGACAAGAGATAGCACAACAAAATTTATTTTGTAGATAATATGTTGACCAAGTATCAAATGATTAAATTTGTAGATTTTTATGAAGGGTGGTTCCTGTCAGAATCAGAAGCCAGAGTAGTCTCCATTGTTGGAGATCACCGATGCCACATGCCTCGGCATTGATTCAAAGAGACTTTGGATGTGTTCTTGGGATACAGCAGACCAAGCAGCTTCCACACGTTGCCAAAGGTGATCTGGTGTGGCAGCTGGGGGTGTAATCTGGGTCAATCGTTGAGCAACCATGGACCACATGTTTTCTATCGGTGAAAGATCCGGAGAGCGAGCCGGCCAGGGAAGCAATTCAATCTGGTGATTGACGAAAAACCTTTGGACAATGCGTGCCACGTGTGGTCACGCATTATCCTGTTGAAATATGGCTGTGGCCAAGCCCTGAAGATAAGGAAAGACAACTGGCTCCAACACCTCGGAGATATAACGCTGGCTGTTTAAATTACCAGCAATGCGTACTAGAAGATTGGGAGAGACATATCCAATACCACCCCATACCATAATACTCGGTGCAGGACCAGGGTGGTGGTGCATAACGCAGCTGTTCAGCATCTTCTCCCCATGGTGTCTCCAGACTCGACTCCGACCATCGTGGTGTTGCAGACAGATGCGCGAATCGTCAGTAAAGACCACTTCATTCCATTCTGCCACCCACATCCTTCTTTCATCGCACCATTGGCGGCGGAGACGTCTGTGGTTCTGCGTCAAGGTTAGACCAAGCAATGGACGTCTTCTGGACAGACCACTCTGCTGTAAATGGCGTCGAATGGTACGCGCAGACACTGAATGATGCGTTACAGACTCAATGTGCTGTGCTATGTTTCGTGATGTGACTGAGCGATCCGTCACTGCCATGCGCACAATTTGCCTGTCCTCACGGGAAGTGGTGTACTGAGGTGGATGCGATAGACCACGTCAGTCCGTCGTACCCTCCTACATCCAACGGACACATATCCTCATTACAGTTATTTGGTTTCGTCCAACACGACTACCGATTTCCTTGAAAGATAATCCATAATCTCGGTAGGCCACTATCCTTCTTCTGTCGAACTCGGATACTTGATCAAAAGCTGATCGCTGTTTTCTACGAGACATAACTGATCGTTTTTTGAAAAACCCACAAGAAAAACACAATTGCTGAACTTGAAATCGTCGAAATCTCCAAACCTTAAATAGCGCTTTGAGGTGGCGCCACAGGCGTGCGGGATGAGTGTCTGCGCTGAAATTCTAATCATTTGCATATCTCACCTCCGCTAATGCATGTTGTAAATTTCATGTTATTTGCGTGCTTCCTTCAGGGTGTTGCAGTTACGGTGGCCAGCAGTGTATATCACACAAAAGAAAATTTTGAATAATTTTTTTTAAGAAATAAATATTAATGTTGTCATTATTTAAGTAATTTTACTGATGAAAATATGATTTTTTAAACAGAAATTCGAAAAGTAAAGTAATAAAAGTCTATGTACGTGCAAGATCGAAATATTCTGCTCTAATGTACAGTGTGTGGATCACACAGAATCCAAAATAAAAATAAAAATTTTGACTGATTTTGTATTTTTGTTTTATTTTTTGGCCAAAAAAGGTTCTAAAATTGTTTTCTTAACTGAAAAAAAAAAGATTTTCTTTAATAAATGTACATTTAGGGGCTATGGAATTGCACCCTAATATTTACTCTAAACAAACTTATCCTAAAAAGGTTAAGCGGCAAATTTAGTGACACATGATTACAAAATCTTCATATAATATTAAGGTATCGGAACACGTGAAAATTGACTAAATTCAATCAAGACAGATATTTTTGTTTTTTATTTTATTGAATAGAGATATCTTTTGACTTTGAGAAACATACTTTGTTTGGTTTCTACGCTACCTAGAGGCCAAGTTACAATCAATTTTATAAAGTTAGAAAAACCGGAAGTAGGTTTTTGATCTACCAGAAGTAGGTATTTAAATTGCACGAAATCTATCATGGCGAGTCTGATAACTCAAAATATTACGAATGTATTTCTATAAAACTTTTTGAACCTGATATTTATGTTATTTTAGAGAATGTACTAAAATATTTCTTATTGTATGAGTACTTTTTGAGTTATGGCTTGTTATTTAAATAATGGTCTCATAAAAAATTTAATATTTCTTATAATGTTTACTCCGTCAGCTCTAAAATTTTCAAATTCTAATAAAAAATTAAAATTTTAGTACATTTTCTAGATAAATGCATCTAATTTGTTTTAGTAATATTTTTACTAATATATGTTTATTACTTTTTTCTCTAACTGCTTTGAAAATTTTCAAAAATATTACTAAAATTTCACTTATAATTGTGATTTTTGTAAAATTCAGGTAATTTATTTTAAATATTGATAGTTTAATAGTAATATCTATTGTTGTTGAGTCCTAAAAGAGCATTTATAATATTTTAGTACGCTATTTTTCTAAAAAGTACTCCGAAAGTGTTCGGATACCTTAAAATGCAAACGGCTTTTTTAAAAAGAAATCATCCTTCTGAGCAATGATTTTTCTTAGAAAAGAGATCGATTTAAAAGCAATAAGTAAATTGTAAGAGAAACCTACTTCTTCTAAGTTAAAATCGCATCCCAACTTCGAACTAGAAGGAATAATTAGGATCATTCTTTCAGAAACTTATCTCACAACTCACTCTACAAACCACATAAGCGACCATTATGCCCTTTCTCGTTTCGTGATACCATTCTTCACCCTCCCCTTGTCCTGAGGGGTTATAAATATCGCTTGTTATTTCATCGTCAAAACGTTCCTATGTCACTCCTGGGGTAGGGGTTCGACACCTCATTCTAGAAACTCATCACCCACCGTCTTTCAGAACGAGCCATTCAGTGGCCAACTAAAGACGTCTTTCCAAAGTGGTTCCGGCATAATGGAACCCCGGTAGCCAAATTACACTGTCTAAGTTGTCCCTGAGGCGTCCTGAGGACCGAGGCCGATCAAATGGTCTTTCTTGCTAAGTGGAGGAAATAAGGGCATCGAAGTGTAGTGGATATGTATGCCTGGAGGTCTCCTGGGTTGTCCAATTTTCCTAGTAGTCAAAGTCTGCTGTAGAGATTGTGTGATCTGAATTTTAGATGGAGGGAGTTCTTTGTAATGAAGACGTTTAGCATGATGTCATTGTCGGGGTATCTAGATATCTTGTTTGACTTTGTTGAAAAAGTATTGGAGAGGAAGTTCTGGAGAGTTTTGATAAAATCTAAAATTTTAAAAAAAAAAATGATTGTGCAAAGTTCGACTTGTTCAAGCAGTATTAAAATAAACTTTATTTCTAAATCATTGGCTATAAATGGAAAAATGATTATATTTTTGAATATTTGTCGTACTAAGAGGAATATTAAAGCACGTAATAAGCACACAAAAAAATCCAATTTTAACGACTAGAGACAGACGCAACCGTCGTATCAGCTGTATCAATGAAACGGGGCCCCCAACTACAGGGACCCCAAAATGTAAAATAAAATTCGTAAAATTATAAGGGGCCCCGAAAGAGTATATATGATATCAGGACCACATGGGACTAGCTACGCCAGTGCGTTGAGGGTATTTTTTTAGCACAGGGGTTGGCAACCTTGTAGCTATGGTGTGTGTGCTATTCCAATCTACCAATATGATCAGAGTACCGCACAGTAGAAAATATTTGAAATAATTCAATTCCTCAGCAATGCATGCAAAATAAGAGAACAGAAGACAAGAAGAATACAGATTTAAAGTTTCACTATATATTAATTTTGTGCGTATCATTTTAAATATTTACTTAAATAAGAAATAATATAATAATATAATATCTTTCTTTTCAACATAAGCAAAAACTGTATATATATTATACCTTATGCATATTTAACACATTATTATTAAAATAAGAATGCAAAACATCATAAAATATAAGTATTCCTTCAATATAGTTAAGGAAAAATTATTATTTAGTGCAAACCGTGTCCCTGCACACTGTATTTGCATGTTGCAATATGTTGGACTTGAAATTGACGCGATTCAACAACTTCTTTGCATACTCAAAATATTTTCATATGAGAAAAAACTTGCTCACGTAGATAAATAGAACCAGTGCATACATAGACCTCTTATAGGATGGGAATTACATTCTCTAAGAATCACGTAGACTAAAGCTCTGCGGGGGTAATCGCTACGGTAAAAATTAAAAATTTGTTGGTGTATGTGAAGGGGATTAAGCCCAACTTTTGTGCGCCACTGTATAAAATCGGGGTAGCCAACCCGCGGCACACGTGCCACAGTGTGACTTGGCAAAGCAATAAAAGGGCATGCGAAGACTTATTGAAAGATTAAAAAATTTGAAAAGATGGTAATAAATACTTTTTTTTACTGTTTTATTGAAAGGTGGTGGTTTCAGACAAAAAAAAACATCAAAACCTACTTTAAATACACTTAATTAAATAACAATAATAATTTTAATGTAGACAACACTCCTTCATTTTTGTGCGCGTTGGTTTTTCGAAGGAAATGCATTCGTGAGATTCTGGAATTTGCGGGAGTATGTTTTTAATGGTATCGGAAGAAAACAATGAACTTCCTCGGAGGGCTTGCTTCTCAAGAATGAAAATAGGCTTTGAGATATATTTAGGTTTTCTTGCCGATAGCTGCAAGACATTTAAATAATTTAAATTGAAGATTACAAGAAAATCCTTTCAAATCCGGATTGATCTTATATCTTATGTGAACACACTTTGGCTTTCCTGTCTCGATTTTGGATAAAAAAAGAGGAACTGATGCAACCCTAGAACAATTCGATTCTGTTAGCATCTTCGAGAACTGATCCTAATGTAGATGACTCGGTAAAAAAATGTACGAAACAAAAACCACACCAAGGAAGTACTGACTGTTTAATAATTATTTAAAATTAAATTTTTCTGGGTACTCATTTTTATTCTATACCTAACCTAATTGATTGAAACTGAGACGAAACTTTTAACAATAAAACTTAAGTTCGCACATTTGTCTTACTTGTTCTATTATTTTTAAATTTCCACTACTTAGACTTGCATAAAATATATGCTATTTATGTAAAAATTTCTTAATAAGCCTGCCTATAAGTAACATTTTCTCGCCTTTTCATAATCCAGCGTTTCTCAAACTGGGGGGCTCGCCCACCTAGGGGACCGTGATAACTCTACGAAGGAGCGCGAGCATATTGAAAAGTCGAAACAAAAGATTATTTTAAAAGAAGTTAATTTACTGAAAGTAAACAAACGAAATACATTCTCAAAAGAACAATTAACGTAAAAAAAATTGTAAGTCAATTTCTATATAGATCAACCAAAAAAATTTATTTTAGTACTTTTATTAAATTGTTTACAATTAATATAAATATGTATATACATATGACAGAATCACACCATTAAGTGGCAATTAATTTTATTAATTATCATTAAAGTATCGTATTGTCATCCAAAACAATCGTGTATTTTAAATTTCAGTTCAGCTTAAAACGCGAGGGAAAAAAATCTTTTTAAGTTTCGACCCAATTGCTAAAAATGAAGCCAACGTGGTTGTATCTAATTCTTTAAAATAATTCATTTCAGTTCATTTTAATTAATTATAATTAAATTAACGTATTGTTATCCCAAAACAATAGTGTATAGAAAATTTCAGCTCAAATGAGTGCTTTAAAATGTCAGAAAACAATATTTTCAAGTTTTGACACAAGTCGCCAAAAATGATGCCAACGTGGCTGTATTTGTAGTTATTTGAATATTTAGTTTTAATCAATTAATTTTTATTCATTGTAATAAAATTACTATATTTTCATCCAAAATAATCATGTATATAAAATTTCAGCTCAATGGAGTGCTTTAAGATGCATTTTTAACGATTTGAAAATTTGAACAAAACAAATATGGAGAGAGAGTGAACTAATAGTAGGAATTGAATAAAAAATAAAACATCCATTTTCACTGATATAATACACTTATAGTTGTATCAGTACAGCTTTAAATGTATTTTATGATTTATTTAACAATTATAAGTTAAGGAAAATTTTAATAATTACCAGTGATTCCATGGGCTCGTCATATATAAAACTAGGCCCAAAAACTAACACTTATCTTAAAAAAAATTTCTGTTTATTCTTAATTCCATAGCTTCTGAGTTAAAAGGTACGCAATTTGCTCCCTAATACCACCGTTTTCCACGTAGACGTGTGCATGTGATATACACATGTGTATAGGGAAGGGGGGCGAAGAAATGGAATAAATGATCAAATCCTCTGAAATAATTAAATTCTTCGTAAACACAGTCAAGCACTGCCTGTATTTATTGCATTTCAAAGCCTTTGGAATAATTTTATGAAAAGCATTGCACAGAAAAGATCGCACTTCGGAAAGACGTATTTATACGTCAATTAATTATTTGACTGAGCTAGACGTTTATATAAGCATGTGGCACTTAAAAGGTTAAAGTCGTTTTATAGCTTTAGCGTCAAGTTATGGTATTATTGAATTCAAAACATTGTTATTGTATAGAGGGGGAGAGTGCGATGAAAAGTTTGGTTCAATAT
Organism: Trichonephila clavata; assembly: GCA_019973975.1. NCBI lineage: Eukaryota > Metazoa > Arthropoda > Arachnida > Araneae > Nephilidae > Trichonephila > Trichonephila clavata. Next base: position 4,331 of record BMAO01001663.1, on the reverse strand, counting down.
TAGGTTTTCAATATTGAGAGTTTAAGAAGCATTGTCATAATTTTTGTTTGTTGAAAAGTTTAAAGAGGCACGCAACCTTTTTTTTAAAAATCAGATAGTGGCACTCTGTGACGGATCTATACGCGGCTCTACTAATCCCTTCAGGACTCCTTAAAAAAATATTTATTTCAACCAACTTTCACTGAGTAAGGAAACGTGATTATGCAAATTAAGTACATTGTATATTATATAAATTCTGTATTCACGAGTTTGGGGAGTTGGCGAGTTAGTTGGTTAGTTGAAGAGTGAAGGAGCGTGGAATTATTAAGTGCATTTGGAGTTTATCAATGGAAGTTTATTGAGAGTGGATCAATCGTCGGCGATTAAATCCAGATAAGGATCGGTATTATAACTCTTCTAAAAAGTTTTACTACCCTTGGTGTAGAACTAAATCGGAAAGAAGAGCACAGGCAATTTTTCCCTTAAAACAATTAAATCTCTCCAACAATGACATCTAACAACTTAAAAAAGCTGTCGATTCATTGTTAAGAGTCATCTTTCAGATTTTTACGTGATTCGGTAAATTTTCCTTCCCTAATTCTGAACATGTTAGTTCAGTAAGCTCCATTTCAAGATTATCGACATCTATTCTCTCAAAAACTGAGAACTTTGTAGTGTGGTGTAGAGTTCCACTGAGAATTGTACCATGTGCCAAATCTGGCAAGTTGGCCATAGGTTGCCGACACTTGTTTTAGGGGGTATGTTAATAAACAATCAATCAATCAAACTATTATTCTTCAAATTTCATTATTTTGCGAGACTAATACTACAAAAATTTCTAATTTTTCACGTTAAGTTTATTGAAGTCTAAAGTCCTAACGATGTCAAGGTTTAGAAGTTTGGAGTATACAGTTTTTAGTCTGGTGTCATACTCGTCACTTGGCTTAGGTTAAAATTGCTAGTTCCGTCTCCCAAATCCCTTGTGTTGCTTTATAAACAATCTTCTGTCTAATTATCAATTCGTAAAACATATTTTGTTGTAAAAAATAACTATCTAGAATTTTCTTAAATGATGCTAACCTTTTAAATTGCACAGTGAAATCGGAATTTATTTTTTACATTTCTGTTTGAAACAATTTTATGTTTTATGCTACGAAATGTTTTAATAAAAATACAATTTTGAACATTCTTTCAAACTTACAAATTTGATTTCTTCATTGTAAGTTCTTCCTCTTTAAAATGCCGAAAATTGAGTTCTGGTACACGAAAAGCGAAAAAAAAATAAAAAGGCAAAATAATAAACGTAAGCAAAAAATAATTTTACTACATTTATTTAATACTCCCACGGGGGCATTTTATAACGAGAAAAGTGAATTAAATCTCGTTACAGAATTTTAAAAAGTCAAAGATAACCAACTTATTTTGCAATGTTAAAAATTCACAAGTAAAAAAAGTCAAATGTGCGTGATGCGTGCGTATGTGCGTCTAGATCCATCTAGGAAAAAATAATGCAGTTTATTTAATCTTTGTTGCCTGTTTTTCTGCTTCAAGAAAAACAAGGGGAAAAAATTAATGCTCGTCAATGTCTTCTTTTTTATGCAGATAGACTTATACTTCCATTAAATAAGACCATGATGTAAATACAAATGTTATGGGAATCTAATTTTTTTTATTTTTAATTAATATGCACTTTGTATTGTATTTAAAGTATAGCATAGTTGTTTGGCATTTCACTCGTTTTTATATATATAAGCTCTTCTTTTAAATTATTACACAAATTATTTTTAGTGAGAAAGTTTAATATTATAAAATGAATAAAATAAAAACAAAAAATGTGTTTGCTTATGACTACACGATAGAGTGAAAACTTCTGATTTATTCTGAGGAAGAGAATCTAATCAATTTGATGTACTGCGTTTTCTTTTACGACATTTTTGAATGCGAGCGTTAAGTAGTTCACTTTTTTCACACCTATTGAACGGTAGATTTGTTTATTTCATCCATTTTTCTGTAAAGGGCAATGTTTAAATATTTATGCATCCTTATATATTTTCTACGATTATATACGATTTAAATGTCAATTAGTTTAATTATTTTAAAATATTTATATGTAAATTGAAGTTAAGTGGCTAAGTGGTAGTGCATCGCACTTCCACCTCTCAGGTCCAGGGTTCAAACCCCGGGCTGGATAAGGTCGACACAGTCTTTCATCCCTTCAGTGGGTCGATAGACGAGTGCAAAGCTAGTTGGGGCTAAACACTTTGGGTTTCACGTCAGACTGACCCCTTACCGGAACATCTGCTCATGCATCTCAGCACCCAAAGTCACGAAAACAGAGATGGGCACAATTGATCTTCGCCCTCATGGGCTGTTGCGCCACTCAGTTAAGTGGCCGCGGTAGCCGAGTGGTCTAGGCATGGCCAGCGTGTCATGAGTTCGATCCTAGTACCACTGAAGACCCTCCGTGTAGGGGAGCGATGCACGTTAAATCTGTCGAGAGCTCAAACGTCCTCCCGTTGGTGTGGTGCGGTAGTTAGGAGAGGGGGGGTTCCAGCTCAGGTGTCGTCCGCGTCACTTGACCATGGTTCAAAATTACGCGAACCGTCCCCAAAAGCCCTCGTGTAGCTGAACAATGGGACGTTAATATTCACTCACTCACTCGCCACTGAGTTAAAATGTAAATTACTTATGTAGATTTTTTTTAATACATATGTTTATCTGGTACTTATCCAGTATCACAACAATGCCAACATTGAAGGTAACTCGCCAAGTTGGTAATCCTGATTTCCTATGTGTTGTACACTCTGAATTAGAAACCATGTGCTTCTTTTCATATAATGTCATCAATACTGTTGCGATAATACGTAAGGACCGTTTATATAACTTATATAACGCCGTATACTGTGTAAGGCTAGGAAAATGTATAAACATATGAAAAGGGGTAAAGTGTAGTATAGCGGGGGGGGGGTGCCTTGGCGATGTCAATTTCCTTTGGCAACCAAAATCGATTGCCAAGCTACTTCACTTAGCGATAGGCGTCCGAATGCCAGAATAAATTCGTTATCTCACCATAATATCTATATAAAAATCGCCAAATCCAAATGGCCCCCCTATTCTACACTTGAACCCATAAAAATCGGTTGTTTTCCTTAGCTCTTGACCACAGTTCAAAATTAAGCGGTCCGTTGCCGATAACCTTCATGTTTAAATGATTGAACACTTCTGAAGCTGATATTTCTCTAACACAGATCGCGCAGTAATCCTTTATCTCATATCGAATAGATTTTTGAGTCTCTGATGTGTTGAAGCCTTGATATAATAGCGCGTTTGTTCCTGTTGTTTGGTCGATTGAGGCAAGGGCAAGAGGTGATGAAGAAGTCAGGTAACTGTAGTTGGAGATGTAGAAGTTCTTGAAGTACAATGAGTGAGTAGGAGTGCTCTGATTGGACTAGAGCCTGTGATGAGTCAGAACTGTATTGGCTGCCTGGAAAGGAAAGGAAGTCACTTAAGTATAAAAAGTTTGGCTGTGTGTGTAGGATAGCAACATTTTATAGGTTTAAGGTATTAAAATTAGAGTAAAATAAAATAAAACAGATTGTGTGAAAGTTTTAGCAGAATATAGATGAATGCTTCACTGCGAGGCTATCTTCTATTAACTATAATGAAGGTTATCAAAGTCAAGGAGCATTCTTTTTGGATTCTTTATTTTGTTATGGGGGATATATTTTTCTATATTAACATATTAGAATTTTCCGTATGTATTGCAGGTTAAAAAAAGTTTATGTCCATTTCTTGAACAGTGGATTGAACATTTTGGACGTTAAGAACTCTAAGAATGCATTTATTTTTAACACGTTTTTATAAGTTTCACTTGCATGTAACGGAATCTTTGAACTCGATTTTTACCCACTTTAAAAAATCAGATTAATTCGAAATTTTCACACTTGCCAAGGACCGATGATAATACAATAATTTAATAATTTTGTTCCATTGTCCTTATCAGGACATCAGGAATAACGATTTTCAGATTTAGTGACTAAATCCATATACCACTTCAAGATTTGGCGACTAATGCAATATACCATTTCCAGATTTGGCGACTAATGCAATGTACCATTTCCAGATTAGGTGACTAATTCCATATTTAGCGACTAAAAGATTAAGGTGCAAACTTAAAAAGAATACACTTGGGGTTAATAAAAGTAAAACAACCAAAAAAAGTGTTCTTTATGTGAGAAAGGGAAGAGTGGGTGGATGTGTGCATCAGAGCAATTTCTTACCATAATATAAACAATTGTCTAGTTTTCTGAAAATGGAAAAAAAAAAAAGACTCGTTCGTCTGAAAAAAAATA